>JAJJMC010011347.1:5351243-5475644 GCA_023531435.1 Papaver californicum | reverse complement strand
CCGCTACCAACTCCGTGCCTTGATGCCCAAGCTTTATGCCTTGCTACTGCTAGCTCCGTGCTTTGTTGCTGCCGCGATGCTGCCATGTATTATTTGCTCGATCTAGCACCCTTTTTCTCTCTCGCTTAAGCTAGCACGATTACTTAAGCCATTACTACGACAAAGTTGATATAAAGTCCACTGGAGACATTATTTTATAACAAGACTCGTGTCTTCGAAGCCAAGACTCCACCAATTCTTACGAGATATCAAAATCATATTACATGGGGGATAAAACATGGGGTTTGGTATGGCGGTTTACGACAACATGGGCGTTCCAAACACCCCATGACAAGGAAGTTATAGAGTGAGTGGTAAGTTGGAGCAGTTGTAGAGATTATGGAGTAATAATCTGAAAGATTCCAGAAACTTCCTAGGATGAGGTGGGAGGTTATTCCACAACCACCACTTCTCCATCTCCCCACAACTACCATTTACTTTACAAGGAAAGTGTGTGGTACTAAACATTATAAATAGGCTTCTTAGCCAATATTGAAGGACAGAAGAACAACAGAAAAATAAGCCGCAAATGGAGAAAAGATTGAAAATAATTCTCAAGCTATGATATTTTTCTACCACAACACACAATTATACAAACAATTCCTTCAACTTCCTTTGCTTCCCTCCCCTAAGATCAACCCATCTCCTCTTTTGGTAACCGAAGCCGAACAAATACATATACTCTACTTGTTTGGATTTGTTTTGTACGATTTTGATCCTCGAACCTACAAAAAGTACTTCAATAGTACATTTTTTTGTGTAGGAGCAAATTTTAGGTTCAAACAATTGGCGACCACAGCGGGAGATCAACCTCTCGTTTACAAATTCAATTATTCAATTATCTCAAAAGAGGAATGGTGGATCTTAGATCTAGTTCAATCATCAGACTCAATTCAGCTTCGACAACCATTCTTAATTCTCGTGTTCCATTTCTCTAAATGTTTTCACAAAAACACCAACACTACACTTTCAAGCAGTGCTACCGAAAACATCACGTACAGTCTTTATCATAGCAGCGTTCTGTATAATAAAGCCACTCAGAGTGCTTCCTTCAACAACCACATCAGAAAAAGCTCACTCATGATTTTGAGATGGAAAATACACATCACCAACATCAAGTCTCATGGTAATCTTCAATCCTTCGCCTACAAGTTCATCTCTCTGATTTGATCCATTCTCCCCCTAAAAATGAGGACATCGTAGAGATAATGAGCCAAAATAGTTTAAACACAAGGATTTATGCATAGATCATAAAGTTCATAAAATATGTACATTAGCAACCTAAACATTCATTAAAAAAATTTTGGGTCATGGCATATGGTTTAGAAAAGATATGGGTCATTTTGCGAAGATGTCGTCAGAAACGTTTTTTTTAACATAAACCTCCGGAAGAACTGAAACCGGCGCTAATTGATGAGGAATTTGGATATTATTAATATACCAAATGATTCATATGGATGTATTATACAACATTCTAAAAGGGTGCTCCAATCATAGAACCGATCTAATAAGGGCAGACAAAACGGTCGACTACATGACAGCTGAAAACCTACGGAATTCTTCTTGGGAAAGTTTTGGACGTTCGGTGTCAGATATTTTTCACCTATCAAACGAACTCCAAATTCAGTAATTATATATTAATAAGTTATATCTCCCTCTTATCTAAGTAATGATAGGTCAACCACTTCATTCCCACATCGTACGAGGATTCTACGGTTATTACGGCAGGAAGACCTGAATCTGAAATTTTCTGACAACGAAAATCGCCAAAATTATACAAGAAATCATGCATGGTTTCCCACGTTTTTGGGGTCTAAGAGTTATAATTATGTCATTATGATTCTAAAACAATCGTGAAGACCTACTTGGAGCTGCAACAAGTCATCAGAACCAGAAGGCACCTTGCAATGTGATTCACCACCAAGTTCTTCATTTTCAGCCTCGGATTCTCCAATCACTTTAGTATGGGATGATTTCTCAAGTCCCTAGTTATCTTTGTCTTCTTCCTCAGTGCTTCCAACAATAATGGTGCTTTATAATGTCATAGTATTCACGTTGCTAGTCATCTAAGCATAGCAGTTATTCACGAGAATCAGATTCCACTGAAGTGAACAAGACATGGAATCGTTATTCAGGGATTTCTAAAGGAAGTTTTACTCACGAGTCACGACATAAGCAACCGAAGCACCAGGAACAGCCGGGACACCAAATTCAAAGGGTTGAATACTCAAGTCAATCTGATGAGTTACGCCCCCAGGCTATACAAAGATATTCATCATAGACAAGGCATAAGTACCCACGGTCTCTTCGTTTCAGATTGAAGAGTAACATTTGCTACATTATCATACATGAAGCAATTCGGGAGCCACGAATGCAACAAAAAAATTAAACATTTAATTACTAAGTAAAAGACTATGATTAAATAAAGGATGATTTGAGATACATGTATCAAAGTGATTATCAAGTCGCGCCTCGCTCCAGAAGTAATTTTCAAAACCATCCAAGCTGCTAGTTCCAAAGGCTCACCGCGTACATCAGAAGGCTCACTAGACACGAAGTCCTTAAGTAAAGTAAGTTGCACGTTCTAGAATCAACATTCGACACGATGACGAGATCCCTATCCAAGTAAAGCAACCAGGGATGCAACAATCAAACTTCGTCATTCATAAAGGTCCAGAAGAGATCACTACCACTACCATTTTGTGGCCGGGAGTGTCCCTGCCAATTTACCAGCAAGAATCATGTAAATCCAGATTACGACATGATTCTAGGACGTCCGTTGATCCACAAAAATAAGTCAAGACTTGACGCATCTCTGCAGAATTGTCACCAAGGGCCCATCAGTATGCGTCACTAAAGATTGCTCATCTCCAAAACATCACCAAACAATGGGTATGGACACTAAACGACTGCATAGAGGAAAGGTGATGTTGTACACCCATGGATTTCTCCTACAAGTAAGTCTTGTTTAGCAACTCTCTTTACAACTAGCTGCCCTGCGTCCCATCAAGTCTTGGGGACCTGACACGAATGCCAACCCAACCATAACTTGACGATTTGAAGAGGAAGATGATATTTTTTAAAAGTTTATTAAATGGATAAAGTTATCTCTATTGAGAACTTTAAAACCAATAACCCAATCATCCTTGAAATGTGTCATCAACCTGTGATACCGAAACCCAACCCTTTCCAATTCGGAGACACTACTGCCTTTCCTGGGAAAACCCACATTTGATCCTTAAAACTATATTAAGCGAATGCTAAAAACTTATCAACAACAATAATCCAATAGGGGTAATTGTACATGGCGCAAGGCTTAAAGCTGTCAAGTCTTAAACACTCCAGCACCCTTGACAAGGTTGTAAAGACTTAAGCACTTTGCCAGCCTTTAGTAAAATTTTCCTGTTTTTGCAATTCCTCTAAAATAATTCCAACACCTTGCATTCATGCTTAGGATTTCAGTTGAGCAAAGTATTATTTTTTTATCTAGAAAAATCCTTTGCAAACCATTCAAAATCTACCTACTCAAAATCCCGATGTAAAACCACAAAAAATTGAGTATCTCAGAAACATATAAAAACCCTCAAAACTAACTGCTCAGAAAGAAATCCTTGAAGAATGGTTCAGAGCTATCATCATATGCTCTCTCCACTTGTGCAAGGGCTTCAGTCGCAAGCCTCAACTCTCAGAATAGTCTTTCAGTATCACCTCTAGCCTTGGTAATCACTAAGCCGAAGATGTACCTACTACCTTCAAGTTCTCCTGAATAGCTCAATATGATGACAAAGCCATCCGACAGCAAGCTTAGCTATCTCATCTTCCTCCAAGAGTCGACTCCTGTCAAACTCAAAGTCAAAGTCAACTTCAGCGTTCAGATACTCAATTAGTACAACCCTTTATTATATTGGTATCTTACGCAACGACGCCGCTTGGAGCACCAACTTCAACAAACTCCATCTGAAGGATCGCAAGAACCACACCTGGGGACTGAATATTTGCACTAGATCCCCTCGTTATCAAGAATCTCTCCATCCTATAAGAGACGGTCAACCAGAGAGTCACTATCTTAACAAGGCCTTCTACTTTCCAAAAACATGCTGCAAAGAAATTTTCACCTCTCCTGACTACGTCATCAGATATGATAGGCGCCTGCAACTCCTGACGAGGATGAGACGCATCCCAAGTCTACTCCATAAAATACAACTTTAGTAACCAGAAAGGAGTATGACAGGGGACTGCTCACTGTAGCCCATCCCCTATCACAATCAAGGATTCAAAGGATAGCCTAAGAGACGCCTCCGAGAAGATAGTCTTTGAAGATACATGTGGCACTACGTCGGCGATAGAACACCTCCTTGTTCATCCTCTTTACCCTCGGTTTTCCAGAGGACTTCGCTTATATGAACATTCCAAGCATATCATCATCACGTCCAAGAAGGGATAAAAAGCTTATAAACCTAAGGGTCTGAATAAGACACAGTTTCATTCAACCAACACTCGCAAAAAACTTTGCAGTTGTAACTCAACAACCTGGGCACCAATAAGGACTCCAACTTCAATTCAAGTTCTTGCTCCAACTATAGCGTGCGAAGACAACAACAACAATAGAAGATATCAACCTCCCTAGCTTCCCTTGACTGATCATACCCTAGAGGTATGGACTCATGATGATACTATTAAATCATCAATCGTCGAGCAGAAGACCAAAGTAGCTGCCCCTGGGGACTGAAGGCTTCTTCAGTTTCAGAGGTTTAACGCAGCCACCTCCTTCAACCAGAGTATTTAATCAATAAAAAGTAAAAAGACTCCACTCGTATCATCCTGATGAGAGCATCTATACATCAGTACCTCCACACAACTCAAAGAGAGCGCTGGTGGTCGATAATGGTCAAACAAGGATTTTTTTCTTTAAATCCATAGTCTCGGAGCGCCATCAAATTAGAATTCCTAGTAAAATCAAATTACTAAGCTCGTTGATTTATTTATTGCTTAGCTGCAGAAGCATGAAATAAATACGTATAAAATTCGGACAAGTATTTGAATTATGGATACCTACTCCCATCTTACATTCTGCAAGAAAATTGAGAATGCATATTCACCTCCTGGCTAAATTAGCCTTAAAACTATTTTATGCATATATGCACCATAGAAATTTCAAAGTTAAACCCAAATAAATCCTCGTTATTTCATGTGCATCCGTGCGAACTACTTGTATAAAACAGAACGACTGGTTATACAAAATAACGAATGTTCAAGATAAAGGCTATGACCATATCTGAATATAACGCAAACTAGATGCAAGTCACCTAAAAAACAAAATAGTGAATATTCAGGATAGAGACTATGACCATATCTGAATATAATACAAACAAGATGCAAGTCTTCTAAAAAAAGCAAATATTCAGAACAGAGGCTATGCTATATCTGAATAAAGATCGTTAAATTAGATTCATACCATCTAATTGCAGAATCACATCGAAGATTATCTCAAGTTACAAACTTCCACGGCTGAATCTCTTGAAAACGTTCTGTATGCACTGCATAAAAGTTAAGCATTTCACGTCACAATTGAACTTGCTTCAAGTCGCAGAACTTCCACGGCTCCTTGAACTTGTTCCACATATATCAAATATCAAATTATAATCATCTTAGTGTTCAAAATGCAGCAATGCCCCAACACTTAGTGTTCACAGTTAACACTCATCTTCATGTCTGACGGAAGAATCACTGTCCCCACACTCATCTTAGTGTTTTGACGGCATTAATGCTTCAACACCCATCTTAGTGTTCACAGCTAACACTCATTTTCGTGTCTGGCAGCAGAATCACTGCCTCCACACTCATCTTAGTGTTATGACGGCAACAATGCCTCAACACCCATCTTAGTGTTCACGGCTAACACTCATCTGTGTATCTGATGGCAGAATCACTGCCTCCAAACTCATCTTAGTGTTCTGACGGCACCACTGCCTCAACACTCATCTTAGTGTTCACGCTAACACTCATCTGTGTGTCTGATGGCAGATTCACTGCCTCCACACTCATCTTAGTGTTCCGACGGAACCACTTCCTCAACACTCATCTTAGTGTTCTGACGGAAACAATGCCTAAACATTCATCTTAGTGTTCACGGCTAACACTCATATGTGTGTCTGATGTCGATATCACTGCCTCCATACTCATCTTAGTGTTCTGACGGCAACAATGCCTAAACATTTATCTTAGTGTTCACGGATA
This sequence comes from Papaver californicum, assembly GCA_023531435.1. Classification (NCBI taxonomy): domain Eukaryota; kingdom Viridiplantae; phylum Streptophyta; class Magnoliopsida; order Ranunculales; family Papaveraceae; genus Papaver; species Papaver californicum. The sequence continues at coordinate 5,469,368 of JAJJMC010011347.1, read as the reverse complement.
ACGCTCATATGTGTGTCTGATGTCGAAATCACTGCTTCCACACTCATCTTAGTGTTCTAACGGCATCATTGCCTCAACATTCATCTTAGTGTTCATGGCTAACACTCATCTACGTGTCTGATGGCAAAATCACTGCATCTGCACTCATTTTAGTGTTTTGACGACAACAATGCCTCAACGCTCATTTTAGTGTTCTGACGGCAACATTGCCTCCACACTATCTACAACCAACTAATGCTCCAAATACTTAAGAGTACAATCACAAAAAGAGCAAAAATTGCTCAGCAACCTAACACTTCTAGTAATATTTAGCCATTAAACCATAAAAGACATACTTTACTTCGTCTTGCAGACCACCATCTAGTGCTTACCACGCAACATTACTCGTTCTGTGCTAAGCAGGGGACTTAATGTTGATAGTGGATTTTTAACAAAGGGTAAAATAGTCAATTTGGGTAATTTTTCAGTCCAGGGTAAAATAGCCATTTTATATATCAAGGGAAAAATGGTTATTTTATAATTAGAGGTGAAAAGCCATATTCATCAAGATTTGGACCAGGGGGGAAATAGTCATTTTACTAAAAAGTCGAGCGAAAGGGGCACAAATATCATTATGAAATCTTACATTATTCTCGAATAAATATGCTACTAAATACATCATATCATCTAATTGCATAATCGCATCAAGCATAATTTCAAGATTGCAAACTTCCACGGTTGAATCTCTTAAAGGTGTTCTATATGCAATGTACAAAAGTTAGGCATAAGTGCCAAACAATTAAGTCTCACAATATTGAGAAACCCCAAATATACCATAGCCATGGTTATGGCATTAGTCAATGCCAATAAATAATAACATATAGGTTATAGCCCTGATAACAACAAATACATGATTTAGTAACCCCTAGATACGCTTCTAGCACAAATGTGCCAAAATAACCAAGACAACAAAGTCAAAAAAAGCAACAAAGACAAAAACTACGCAAGAACCCTTTACTAGAGCGCGAGCTACAGTACTAAGGACAGCGCTGGGGCCAACAACGCTGGCTCTAGGGCTAGCGCCAAGATTAGCTCACCCTCGCTCCTCAGCTCCGTGCCTTTCTGCTTCCAGCTCCGTGCCTTGTTGTCCTAGCTTCATGCCTTGCTGCTGCCACGCTGCTGCCATGCATTATTTGCTCAATCTAGCACCCTTTTTTTCTCTCTCTCTCAAGCTAGCACAATTACTTTAGCCATTTCTACGACAAAGTTGTCATGAAGTCCACGAGAGACATTCTTTTACAACAAAACTCGTGGCTTCGAAGCCATGACTCCACCAATTATTATGAGATATCAAAATCATATTACATGGGGGGATAAAACATAGGGTTTGGTCTGGCTGTTTACGACAACATGGGCGTGGCAAACACCCCATGACAAGGAAGTTGTTGAGTGAGTGGTAAGTTGGAGCAGTTGTAGAGATAGTGGAGTAATAATCTGGAAGATTCCAAAAACTTCCCAGGACGAGGTGGGCGGTTATTTCACAACCACCACTTCTCCATCTCCCCGCAACTACCGTTACTTTACAAGGAAAGTGTGTGGTACCAAACATTATAAATAGGCTTCTTAGCCAATTCTGAAGAACCGAAGAACAACAAGAAAATAAGCCGCAAATGGAGAAAAGATAGAAAATCATTCTCAAGATCTGGTTTTTTTTTACCACAACACACATTTCTACACACAATTCCTTAAACTTCTTTTTTTTCCCTCCCCTAATATCAACCCATCTCCTCTCTTTGTAACCGAAGCAGAACAAATACAGATACTCTACTTATTTGGATTTGTTTCTTACGATTTTGATCCTCGAACCTATAAAAAGTACTTCAACGGTACATTGTTTTTCTAAAGAGCAAATTTTAGGTACAAGCAGATCCATAAAAGGTAAATGGAAGTGGTCTTTTCTAGTGGTTGAATTAAGTTTTTTATAATCTATACAAACCCTCCATCTGGTTTGAACACGAGTTGGGACAAGTTCGTTCTTATCATTCTGCACCAGTGTGACGCCCGATTTCTTGGTACAACTTGTACCGGGCTCATCCACTTGCTATCAGAAATGGGGTAGATAACCCCCATATCTGAAAGCTTGAGTATCTCTTTCTTTACTACTTCCATCTACGGAGGATTCAATTGACGTTGAGCCTCTCTTGTAGGATTTGTTCCTTCCTCAAGTGGTATTTTATGCATGCACGTAGAAGGGCTTATTCCCTTGATATCATCAATTTTCCATCTTATAACCTCTTTGTACTTCCTCAACACCCAAAAAAAATCTTTGTTCTTGCAGTTCAGTTAGTGCATTTGAAACTATTACCGGTAACTTTTTATTATCACCCAAATACATGTATTTTAGGTGATCGAGAAGAGGCTTTAGTTCTAGTTTCGGATCCTGCATGATAGATGGCAATAACTTTTCATTAGATACTGGTAAACAAATGTAGGAAATATTCTCGCTTGCTGATTTTTCTTGAATGAGGTAAGAGAACCAAGGGTTTCTTTAATCTCATCATTGTACTCCAAACCCTAATCGAGTGGCCTTGCTAGCACTGTTTCTAAAGCATCTGTGCCATTCAAATTAAACATCATCTAGGCTAAGTTATCAATAAAATCAATGGAGAAGAAAGAATGAACATCACTTGGATATCTTATCGCCTCATAAATGTTAAAATGTATCACTTCTCCATCAAATTCCATAGTCAACGTCCTGATATGCGCATCAATTTTAGTTCTAGATGTGCTCATAAAGCATCGTCCAAGCAACAAAGGTAGAGACGCATCAGTTGATCCGTCTGTCATCTCCAGAACACATAAATCTGCTGGAAAATTAGCTGATTCACCTGCACAATCACATCTTCAATAATACCTCTAGGGTATACATTAGAACGGTCAGCTAACTGTAAAGTAATTCCAGTTTCTTTCAGAGGACCTAAATTAATAAATTCATATATAGATGCGGCATAACATTTACTGATGCTCCTAAATCAAGCACAACCATATTAAACTTAGTGTTACCAATGATAATACGAATATCAAAACTACCGGGATCTTTACACTTGAGTGGGAGCTTTTTTTGTAAGATAGCTGAGGCATTCTCAACCACCTTCATTACCTCATTACCGGTTAATTTTTTTTTATTGGTACAAAAATCCTTCAGAATTCTCGCATATTTGGGGATTTTTTAGTTGTATCTATGAGTGGAATGTTCACAGGAATCTTCCTGAAAATATATATGATCTCCTTATCGTGTTCCTCCTTTTTAGAATTAGCAAACCTGTGAGGAAAAAGCAAAGGAGGAACATAAGTAGAAACAAGAGGTTTAGATTTTTTGTTAGGTACCTCATCGGTTTGGGAAGAGTCATCAATTTTTGTCTCCAAAACCGACCCATTATGGTCTTTGTTTTTCTCATCTTCTTCTGGTTGCACAGTTCGTGTACCACTTCTCAGTGTCACAACATTGACATTCTCCCTTGGATTAAGGGTTTAAGAAGGGATTTTCCCATTATTTTGTTTTTCCAGATGATTCAGTCTACCGGCCATAGTGCTCATCTGTGTCTGCAACTCTCTGATTGTGGTATCAGTTTTTTGTTGATTGACATCTGATTTTATTGATTTTGTCGCACCATTGTGGTTAAGTTCTTCATCATAGCAAGCATCTCTGAAGAACTGGATGTGGTTGTGTTTGTTGTTGGAAACCACTAGGACGATTGAAAACCATCCCTGAAGATGTTGTTTGCTTGTTCGCATAACTGAAATTGGGAAGATCTCTCCACAATGGATTGTAAGTGTTAGAATCAGGATCATACGCTGTCTCTGCTGATTTGGAAAAATAGCGTTGCCTTGAGATGCTGCTACCACCACGACTGCAATTTGTTGCATCATTGCTGCCATATTACCCATTTGTTGACAAAATTCAGAAACTTCTCTCACTTCATTGACTCTCCTGACAAGTGATTATGACCCACGACTTGAGAATTGTTGAGAATTTGCTGCCATGTTCTCAATTAACTCTCTATCTTGAGATACTGTTTTGTTCACTAGTGCACCACCACCTGCAGCGTCGAGAAGATTCCTTTCACTTGCTTGAAGTCCCACGTAGAAGTACTGGATAATCAATAAATCACTGAATTGGTGATCCAGACAGCTAGCCACCAATCTCTTGTGACGAACCTAGCATTCATATAATGTCTCTCATGCCATCTTCTTAATGCCACAAAATTCTTTACGAATTTGAGTTGCCTTTGATGCAGGAAAGTATCTCTCTAAAAAGAGCTTCTTCAAAGCATTCCAAGTTGTGACACTGCCAGAAGGTAAATAATACAACCATTCCTTATCATTGTCCATCAAGGAAAATGGAAAAGCTCGTAACATAACCCCATCTGCATCTGTATCCTTTGGTAGCATGGCCATGACTATATTGTGAAAATCCATCAGATGTTTGTTTGGATCTTCATTAGTCATCCCATGAAACTTTGGTAGCTCTCGGATCAACCATGTCTTTATCTCAAATGTAGATGTTGTTTGAATACACCATTGTTGTGTCCAGCTTGTGAGAAGCTAAGTCCTTGAGTGTGCAGTTTGCGTCACCCATTGCTTTCTCTTGTATGTCTTCTGGTTTATCTTTCAGTATAGTTCCTCTCCGAGTCTCGATTCCAATATGTGGAAACCCGACAGGCTTCGGTTTCGATTCAGAAGCCAGAAGATAAGTACCTAATTTTTTTTTCTCAAAACTAAATTAAAAATTAAAAATAAGAAATCAAAAACAAAAAACAATCCGTTATGCCTCCCCGGCAGCGGCGCCAAAATTTGGTCGGTTGTCAGCCAAGCAAAATTATTTTAAGTTCTTTTCACTCACAATTATTAATAAGAGTATAGCAATAAGAACGAATTCGACCCACAAGGAGATATGGGTTGTTAATTGTATTTGAAATTTATTGTAAACATAGGGGATTTTGTTGTTCAAAAGTAATTTAAACTAAAATTTAAGCTAAAAATGTTTAAAAAAATATCATAAGAGAAAGTTGGTTAAGGAATCCACCATCCACCATTACACATGTTATGCAATCAAACACCAATATCATCGTTCACTCTCTCATGTTATCATTAACCCTAAAGTATCCCCGATTGGTGTCAACACTTTGTTACGTCTCCACAAATCAACAAATATTGTAATCGTTAATATATGGATTCTTTTCTACCAAATAACCTAATGCTTTATCGCTAAGAGATTCAACTTGAAGAAAGCTTTAAATTCCATGAGATGGGTTACTCATAGGCAATACAAACATAATCGTGGCATATTCAACCTAGGCCAAGTTTTACTTGTGACTTCCTTCACGATGCGTACCGCTAGTGATCACAAATTACTACGAGTTATTGGGGTTTTTGATAAAATTACCTAAGACTCCTAATTAGTTATAGAGAAGTTATTAAGATATTTAATTCGCGACTCATACATGCGAAATAACTAATCATATTATATGAACACAATCAAATAATTATTATACGTAGTAAATCTTGAACGATATAAAAAAAGAGTGAATAATGAAATTAATGCATCAATTGAATAACATATTCATGACTTAGGTTACATCCTTAACCAATATGAAAAGTTTAGCTCATCATGGATTTCTCAAAATCTATGATAAATAATATAAGAAAGCAAGTAAAACAAACCCTAGATATCATGATGATCAATCTCAACTCCAAGCCCTAGCTTCTTGTTCTCATTGTGTTTTTTCTCCTCTCCAAGACTTGTAAATTTATGTAAAAGGTGTCTCATTAATGTCTTGGATGTCTCTTTATATAGTATCTACGAAATCTAGGTTTAGAATCCTTTCAGGACCGTGTTTTCCATGTTTTAGAAGCTCACACACGTGCCAAACTTTCCCTGTTACAGTTGGTTTCAACCCAATAAATCCAACCTAAATTCTGACATAAAAATTCTCTCCAGAACTCCCACAGTTAGGGTTGGATTCGAGTCCAATATTTCCAACCGTAATTATTCCTGGACACTTTTTGTATTTCACCGTTTTGGTCATAACTCCCTCATATGATGTCCGATTGACCTTATTCTTTTTGGGTTGGCTTCGTCTTTCAATTATTTAAAAGATGGACATGAAAAATCCTCATATATATTCAACTTATTTTAGGGTTGGCTTTGTTATTCTAATGCCAACTGTAACTTTTCCTGGAATTGTTGTCCAAAATTGACTTCGTTTACGGTTGGCTTTTGGGAAACTTTTCCAACCATAAATTTTCCTGGAAATCTTGTTTCAAAGTCGTGTTTCCATCCTTTGGCCTCTTTTTTTCATGTCGGAATGAACTCCTTTCCTCTTCTTACCTCTTTTTAACACCATTTCCATTGATTTCGGATGATTCTCCTAAAAAAATAGAAAACAAAGTAGTAGCAAGATAAAATGCAAGAATAATAGCTAAAAAAAGTATGGAATTGTCACTATAAACATGTAAATTATGCACTTATCAATTGGCGATTTTTTTTTATCTTTTTTCTGATCCCAGAAAGCATGTTGTGAATTGTGAAATATATGAAAGCTTAACCAATTATGGATAAGCTAGAGGACAAGACATAATATGCATTTTCTTCATTCCAAAACCAAAACCATTCAAAAATTCTTAGGGATGATAATAAATATTGGATCCATAATGATTATGAAGGTGAGAAACCTTTGATAAGTCCATATAGCAATAATGAAGCTAGGCCAACTCCGGATTATAACAATGATCATTCGCCTATTCAAAAGCACGAGACTTGATATAACATAACCATTATTATATATGGGGTAGTTTACTCAAACACATATCAGAGTGAAAAAGAATATCCAGATTACAATATTTTTAAGCCAGTTGATTTGTAAGTAGTAGACCCGATTATTCCTTCGGATGAAACTTATACTGAATATCCTATGATTTACATCGAAGAAGATCTCCTTAGAGTCGAATTCAATTCAGATGACGAGAGTGTTGAAGAGATCTGATAGGTGCATTATTTGCATCATTTGCATTATTTGGATAATCTAATTCATTGATTTCTTGTTAGTTTTCATATCATTATGCTTTGATTTTATTTTTTTATGAATTTCTTAGGAGTTTTGAATTGTATTCAACCAAAGAAGAAGAAAGGAGTTCATTACGACACGAAATGAACAAGGAAGTTAAGTCCTGCCAATGGAGAAGGGCCAAAGACCGAATTCAACTCATTAAAATCCATGAGTTCTTAATACCAATTTTAATAAAACGAGAAGACGAAGCCAATGCAAAAAGAATGAGGTCATTTGGAGTTCGTATGAGGAAGTTATGAGCAAAATAGCCGAAAGAAAATAATGAAACACTCAGCATCACAATCGGGAATTTACAAGGGAAAATAACCTACCGATTATGGCAAGTTTTGGGTACAGGAAAGTCATATTTTGAGCCCTTACAATCGGTAGTTAAGGAGGGTGTTTTGCCTACCGATTGTGACTCGAGGGAGGCACTTCTAAGACACGTTTTTGACTTCCAAATCAAGGTATCATGGCCCCATTAGGACTCTAACACCTAGATATGATGAATACTATATAAGAAGACGTCCAAAACCCTAGAAAGAGAGCTTGGACACTTTTGGAGACTTAAAAACGCAAGGAGAACAAGAAGCTAGGGATGGGAGTTGCGATTGATCATCACGATTTCTAGGGTTTACTTTACTTGCTTTCTTGATTATTTTCCATGGATTTTGAGAAATCCATGATGAACTAAACCTTTCTTATTGGTTAGAGATGTATTCCTAAGTTGGAAAACATGTTTATTAATTGAAGTATTCATTTTAATATGTTCATAATCTCTTCAATATCGTTTATGTTCTACCGTTTATAACGCCTTGTATGATGGATTGTTTGTTTGTTTAAGTCACGAATTAGATGAGCATTTGACATCTATAGCTAAACTAAGGTTTGAGATCCGGAATTGTCGAAAGATCCTTGTTACAAGTAGTATAACATAGTTTTTAATAACGGGATGTTACCATGCAATTATGTGTAGAAGCGTGACCTAGGTTAAATCCGAGTGGCTCTTGCGCCGGATTGCTTCGAATAACCTCAACTCACAAATACCATTGCTTTCATTGGGTTAAACTTGAGTGGCTCTTGCGAAGTTATTCGTTGAAAAGGATTCAAAGAGTGGCTCTTGCGCCTTTGATGATAATAGGAGTTTTGCCGGAGTAAGCCTGCGATAGGATGCTTTAGGGTTATTGATATTGAGAGTGCATGAATATTGAGTATGATTTAGTTGATAACATATTGGAAGATGGAAGAAAACTCTCTAACCAGTGTTCTTTATCTCTGATATTCGTTTCAATATATTTTTTTAGTATAATTTAGTTATAATTACAACTAAAAGCCTCTGTTTACATAAGTAATCGAAAGTAATTAACAATCACCTGCCTCTTTGTGGGAACGAACTTGTTCTTATTACTATAATCTAATCTATATTAGTGAAGTAAGAACTTGAATTAATTTTGCTTGGATGGCAACCGACCAAATTTTGGCGCTGCTTCTGGGGAGGCATAGAGGATTGTTATTTGTTGTTGGTTTCTTTTTTTTTGGTTTTTTGTTTTTTGTTTTTTAGTTTTTTTTTTTTATTTTCTGATTTTTGTTTATTTATTTATTTTCTAACCTAGTTTTGAGAATCTTGTTTCAGGTACTTGTATTCCATGTACGGTGGACAAGATCAAGCTTATAATGGTAATCAATTTGGTTTTCAATCTCAACCCTATGACAATTTCCAACCATACATAGAGTATAATCACAACCAATCCTTTGGTTATGACCAATATTCCACGTACCCTTTTTATTATTCTCATACATGCCAATCTCCTTATAGTAGGTATGTAAGTGAACAATTACAAGGAGGGGAGGATAATTATGCTAGTGATGGTTTATCCAAATCTACTCTTGATCGTAATTATGATCATTCACCTATTCAACGGGAGGATACAAGGTTTAGGAACTCTACCACAAGTAATGGTGTAAGTCTACCAAGTTTGAGAGAACTTGATAGAAGGTTTGAGCAATTGATAGATGAAAGGGAATCATGTGAAGAAATTCTAGAAGCTAAAAGAGCTTTGAGAAAGGAACGTGAGCGACGTTATTTTATAGGATACAATGATGATTTTGAACCTTTCGAAAATCCTTACACCAGCGATGACGTTATTCCAACTCCGAATATGATTTTTTATGATAATTTTGTAGCTAACTCAATTCTTGATCTTAATAATGATCATTCACCCGTTCAAAGGGAAGAGTCGTGTGCAAGAGATTTTACTGTAGTTAATAGTGGAAAGCGTGTGAATATCAGAAAACTTACACAGAAACTATACAAGTTGGAAGATGACGGAGCCCCGGAAGAGCTTCTCGAAGAAATTAGTAGGACCATTCGTATGGTATGTAAACGATGTTCTGACAAAGGTTGGGAAACCGATGAAGATTCTGATTACAGTGAGTCTGAAAACGGAGAGGAGTTTGTTGAGGATGAAACCGAATTGAGCAATAGTGTGGAAGACCCAATTGAACTTGTCGAGGATGATATTGATAATGTTGATGCCGAGATTCTTGTTGAGGCAGAAACTAATGAAGAACGGTTAGAAAGTTTGATAGAGGACCACAATACACAAGAGGTAAGTAATTCATTAGAAATTTTTGAGAAAGATGAGGATCCCGTAATACAAGAGACTTAAGAAGGTTTGACTATTGATCCTTTTATTTTACCTCGTTTTGGCTTGAATGTATGTGCTTCATAAGTATTTTTGAGTGAATTTGCTTCTAAATAACCGTTGTTGGAAATATTTGATTCTCATACTATGCAGGTTAGCAAAGAGGAGTCTATAGAAGTTCCCGAATTTTACTTTCTTTATCCACTTCCGAGTGTAGAAAAGACTAAGTGTGGGAGAAACTTTTATCGAGTGATAACTTCTCTATTATTTTTGTTGTAGTAATGTTTGTGTGAAGTTAATATTTGCAATGCAGATTGTTCTATGGGTGGATCCTCAAATTTTTAGATTGTTAGTTTATGGGCTACCAGACAGTCGGGATGAAGACGTTAAACTAAGCGCTAAATGGGAGGCAACCCATTGGTTTTGTATTTCTATCTTTGTATTTTGATTTTTATTAGTTTTTCATATCATGTTAGGATTTCCCATCTTGATTTTACATTGGAGATCAATTTACATTGAGGACAATGTAAAGTTTAAGTGTGGGGGAGAAATTAAGCATATAGAATTTTTAGTATTTGCTTTTGTAGGTAGAATTTTAAAACTTGTGTACATATTTGCATGAAACCTTTAACTTTTAGAGATTTTAGAATCACTTAGTATACTTCTAGCTACGTTTACATACAGAGTTCTAACCAAGACAACTGAACTTAGAAGTATTAGAGAACTATATTCGGAGTGCTTAGTTGTTGAGAGGCTAGAGCTGACAAAAATGGACTTAAACTTCCGGTAGAGAGTTTAGTATTAGAGTTGTTGATCATTAAATACCCATGAGTGAGGCACCAAACCTTCAGTTGTCCGTTTAGAGTGTTTCATCTGCGCAAATTCCGGGTAGAATGATGAGCTACCTAACCTCGCACCAATTTCAGCACTACTTTTTGATCTCTTGAGTGTTATTTCTATCAATCATGAGGGTGTCATCAGAATTGCTAACTCTATCTTGTAGTCTTGTTTGCAGTTGGCACCATTCTATCGACAACAACAGGTCCATAGAAACATATCATCATCAACAAGCGGAATATCAAAAATTTGAAGGAAAGTTGAAGAAAATCAAGGTTTACAAGCAACCATTCAAGAAAGAGCAAATTTTATATTCAAGTAAAGCAACAATACAATTAGCAGAATTATGTATACATGTTGAAGACTTATGTACAAAAGCGAAAGAAATCAAAAGATGTAAGTTAGTGAAGTTCATGATATCAAGGAAGTACAAGTTGTGAAAAATCAAGTGGTAAAGTCTTTATCCCACGGCCGTAGTAGTTTCATCATTTTATTTATTTTTCAGTTTATATGTTCATAATCATAAAAAAAAAATGATTATCATTTCTTTAGTGTAGATTTTCTTTTGTATTCATTCAATAAGGCCGTGGGGAATAAGAAATCTATAGAGAAGTTTCAAGCAATAAGAAATTGAGGAAAAGAGTTACAACTTTTCAAGGTTCTACGAAGTTCAAGAGTTCATCATCAACAGTTGAAGACCGAAGACGTTTCTATTGGATGTTGTGAGAGTGGTGTTGATTGCCGATCGGGTAAGAAGGTAAGTAAGCATTCTCATCATTGCATAGTGGTTGATTTCTTTTATTAGAGGTCACTAGAAAAACAAAAAGGGGTTCTTTTTCTTCCCACGTTCTATGGGATAACATCTTCATATGATTCGGAAGGTTACCTTTCCTTCCCACTATTCAATGTGTGCAGGATTTCTATCTTCATTCCTACCTGCACATATGTGAGAACAATAAAGTGTGTCTTTTGAGTGTCAAATTCATAAAATCTTGTTGGTGAGGCAGAAATATTCGGTCGCTCTCGAACCTGGATTCTTTCATATGGTGGTTTTCTCCTAACTCAAGGGTTAAGCATGAGAATAATGTTCTTTATAATTCTAATTTCTTATTGTTAGTGTGTAGAAACTTTATATCTTCGTAGCTCTTTGGATGCATGTGCTTTGGAGTATTTGAAGTTGGAAATTAGGTTTTGTGGGTATACCTCTTGTAAACCCTCGCGAGACTATAACTCGTCCACTAGGGACACCTAGGGGTTTAAAGGCTTGTTACACATGCTAAGTGTAACCGTATCCTCAACGAAATGGAGTTGTTGTAGTTTAGTTTAGTTTAGATTTGTAGTTTGCTCGAGGACTAGCAAAAGGCAACTGTGGGGGAATTTGATAGGTGCATTATTTCATGTCATTATTCTTTGATTTTGTTTGTTTATGAGTTTCTTAGGAGTTTTGAAGTGTATTCAACCAAAGAAGAAGAAAGGAGTTCATTACGACACGAAATGAACAAGGAAGTTAAGTCCTGTCAATGGAGAAGGTCCAAAGACCGAATTCAACTCATTCAAATCCAGGAAATCTTAATACCAATTTTAAGATAATGAGAATACGAAGCCAATGCAAAAATAATGAGGTCATTTGGAGTTCGTATGAGGAAGTTATGAGCAAAATAACCGAAAGAAAATAGTGAAATACTCAACATCACAATCGGGAGTTTACAATGGAAAATAACCTACCGATTATGGCAACTTTTGGGTAGAGGAAAGTCATATTTTGAGCCCTTACAATCGGTAGTTAAGGAGGGTGTTTTGCCTACCGATTGTGACTCAAGGGAGGCACTTCTAAGACACTTTTTTGACTTCCAAATCAAGGTATCATGGCCCCATTAGGACTCTAACACCTAGATATGATGAATACTATATAAGAAGACGTCCAAAACCCTAGAAAGAGAGCTTGGACACTTTTGGAGACTTAAAAACACAAGGAGAACAAGAAGCTAGGGCTGGGAGTTGCGATTGATCATCACGGTTTCTAGGGGTTGCTTTACTTGCTTTCTTGATTATTTTCCATGGATTTTGAGAAATCCATGATGAACTAAACCTTTCTTATTGGTTAGAGACGTAATCCTAAGTTGGAAAACATGTTTATTAATTGAAGTATTCATTTTCATATGTTCATAATCTCTTCAATATCGCTTATGTTCTTCCGTTTATAACGCCTTGTATGATGGATTGCTTGTTTTTTTAAGTTGCGAATTAGATGAGCATGCATTGACATCTATAGCTAAACTAGGGTTTGAGATCCGGAATTGTCGAAAGATCCTTGTTACAAGTAGTATAACATAGTTGTTAATAAAGGGATGTTACCATGCAATTATGTGTAGAACCTTGACCTAGGTTAAATCCGAGTGGCTCTTGCGCCGGATTGCTTAGAATAACCTCAACTCACAAAGACCATTGCTTTCATTGGGTTAAAGTTGAGTGGCTCTTGCGCCAAGTTATTCGTTGAAAAGGATTCAAAGAGTGGCTCTTTCGCCTTTGATGATAATAGGAGTTTTGCCGGAGTAAGCCTGCGATAGGATGCTTTAGGGTTATTGATATTGAGAGTGCATGAATGTTGAGTATGATTTAGTTGATAACATGTTGGAAAATAGAAGATGAACTCTCTAACCAGTGTTTGATTCTAGCATTGTGCAGGTTCACCGGGAGGAACCTATAAAAGTTCCCTTGTTCTATGTTATTTATATACTTCCAAGTGTAGAAAAAACTAAGTGTGAGGGTAACTTCCATAAAGAAACAATGAATTGAGAATTTCGAGGACTTTTGTGAACTTTTTATTTGAGTGACTCTCGGAGATTCATGGAAGTCCATAAATTTCAAGTGACTTGTTGAGAGTTCTTTTAGTAACTTGTAGATACAAATCTAATAAATTTCTAAAGAGTTTATGTGATTTGTAGAAACAAAAAATTATATGATACCTCATTATGATCAATACATCTGCCAACTTTGTAACTATTTGAGATTTCTTCTTTTGTTTGTTGTCAAAATAAATATCATTTGATTAACTGATGCATCTGATGTCTCTTCACTTTGTAATTATTTAAGATATAACTTGCAATGCATGAATAGATGTAATGTTACTGCTTCAGACTAATTGAGCTGCAAACCCCGAGCAAGATGCTTTTGTGTAAGGATTCCGATAATTTATCCAACTCTATGTCAATTTCAGTGTTCCTAATGTGACTTTGCACCTATGGCTAACAACCATGTCTTTCCCATTATCATTAATCATCTTATAAATTGAATTTATAAGAACACAAAAAGTATCGGAAAAAATAAGTGGTAATTGTAGATTAATGACGATGATGGATACAACAAATTTGATTAAGAGAAGTATTTGCACTGGAAAACACTAGTCATTCGCTACTGTGCACGTAGAGAGTAATTCCTATGATGTATATTTTAGGATGAACAATCTGATGAAATCTATCACATAACATGATATTTTTTTTGTTACATGATAATTAACTATAGATAATAAATTTATTTTCAAAGTCTTCCAAAATTTATCTATTTTGGAGAGATTTTTGTCATGCCTTTTTTTTAATTAAAAAAGGTCTTCCAAAATCTTCAAAAACTACAAATCATTGATTTTGAATTCCAAATTCAATAACAAGAATGTCTGAGCGACATTTTAGAAGTCTCTATCCAATAACAAAAAGTATAATTTTTAAAAAAATATATATTTATTGAATAACAAGCATTCGGAGACTCCTTTAAAATCTCTCTTAACTTACTAGGGATTTAAAATCTCTCACAAATTCTCTAGAAATCTCAATTCCAAATGGAAAGTTGGTGTAATTTTAAAGTGGTAAATAAAGATTCGTTACTCAGACTTGTGAAGATTGATTTTAAATTTAATTTCTAAAACTAAAAGTATGAAAACTCAAATATTTTTTATAAAGTTGGGAGAAAACTGAGGCTAGGATTCTACTATTTTCCAATTTCAAAGTGATAATAATTTTAATCATGCAATTCTAACATTTTAATTTGATTCTAAATCATTGCAAAAATAGATTTTCAAAACAACAATTGTATAACAAAAGCATGGAGCATCTAGGACCTAAACGAGGCATGCACCATCTAACGGAATCACAATTGCTTAACAAAAATCTTTTAAATCAATTTTTAATCAAGGCAATTAATCATAAATAAATTGTATAAATTAATTAAATAATTACCACATAATTGTTGGAAAAGTAGCTTCCTCCATAGCCTCAAAGATGAAGTTTAGATCCTCATTGTAATGGCAAAATCCTCAAAAATCGATTTTATAGCTCAAAAATTGCTTACAATAAGAATAGAAGTGCTCACAGTCAATTAGATACGATTATAAGTGTTGCTGTGAACATATCAGCCCGTAACAGAAAACAGTTCAAAAGAATACGCAACAGAAATAAAATTCTGTTGCGGTAAGCGACTGTTGCTGAAGGTATTTTGTTCTTCCTTCTTCGTATCACCAGCAGAAAAAATTTCGTCTGTGGACTTTTTCCTTTGGCTGTGTTCTTGATTCTTGCTTCCCAAAATCTTTTTTCACCCTATCTTCTCAGCTCTTCTATATATACTAACCACAACCTTAAATCTCCTCAAAACTTCCCTTTAATTCTCCGTTGATTCACCGAAGAAGAAAATTCTAAAAACAGAATTTTTGTTTCCTGATTTCTTTTCTTTCTCAGTTTATCGATTCTATGATCAGAAGAATACTTATATCTTTCTTCTTTTCTTCTTATTACCCAAATAACTTGGTTTCCTAATAATGCTTTGAGAAGATTTCCATAATCATGAGTTTCCAAATTCACGCTGTTTTGCGAAGAGAATTTTTCCCGCCCAAATTTGAAGTTTGAAAACTTGGGTGTGGTTGCCCTGATCCAAAAAATGGGTGCCTTAATCCAATGTGAGGGTGCCTTTAACATTTCTCCAAAAACACCTACAAAGAAATAAAAACCATAATAAATACGAAATCGAGTATCCACAATACATATAATTGAGATCAAATCAGACACAAAAAATGTGTCTATCAAATACCCCCAAACTTATTATTTGCTAGTCCTCGAGCAAATCTAATCTAGAAAATAAAATCCTAACTCACTTTCGCAGGAATCGCGACTACATTTAGCATATGTAATAAGCCGTTAAACCCCTAGGTGTCCCTAGTTGACGAGTTTTGTCTCGTAAGGGTTTACAAGAGGTATACCCACAAAACCTTTACTCCAGATTTTAGCGACTCATGAGCGATTAAGGATAGACACTAAACAAGCTATTTAGTTGGCTTACTCAATTCTTCGCTATGGGAATCATTACCTTATATGAGTCCAATTGTTGTATGCGAGTGTTTACTCAAGCATAATAAAATTCATATATAAGACAACAGAGCTCTACTCAGATAATCGTTCGACCACAATGCTCAGAATCTATCACAGTTCAATCACATGAAAAGATTTAGAAAATGAACATGGAAAATATGAAGGTTGCACATGTTGACTAAGGTGAACGGTGTTTCCCATATCTGTCTGAAGGTCAGTGCCAGGATGAATCCTAATGGATTGAGATACATGGTCTTAAGCCTAATATTAATATCGACTCAACTTGTATATACAAGGGTCCCAACGATCGATTTATTGAAAATAAAATGATAAAAATATTGACAACATGATTGGATCAAATTGAATCCAAGCGCATGATTCTTATCAGCGTCTTACGTGATAGTTCTCATGGATCCTGCGTTCCACGCTTGCTTAGGCGACGGAGACAGGGAGAAAACACACATATTGCTATCAAAGTGTCAATATTGTTTTTTTTTTTTTTTTTTTTCATAGAACTAAAATATAATAATGGGGCTTGATCTCAAAACACTCTTTTTGATCCTAGCGGCGATAACAATTTGATACTGGGCCCCACCAAATCACTTAGAGAAACACAAAATTGTAAAAATAAAAACAGAAAGTGATATGGTAGTGATAGACTCCGAGATGTGGTGACAACTATCATGTTATTTCTAACACCTGAACTCTGTCCTTTTATGAATAGACCATTTCACTGGGCACACCAATTTCTATAGAAAAAGAGCTAAGTTTCCATCTACCTAGAATGGTTAGTGTCACCCTGAAGTGTTCACAAGTTTCTAAAATTCTAGAGCTTTATTATTCGACTAAAAAGTTTCTCCCTTACCCCCAAACTTAAATCAAACAGTGTCCTCAATGTTTCTAAAGATGAATGATTAAGAGCATGAACAAGGAGAAACTGTTACCAATCGAAGGAAAAGAGCTAAGGAAAGATATTACCGTGTCGGATGAACATGGGTTACCTCCCAGGAAGTGCTAAGTTTAAAGTCTTCAGCCAGACTTAGAAAGAATTAATCACCTCATAAAATCATATAGTAATAGTCGGAACAACTGTGGGTCATCTGAATCAAATAGGGCTATCACAAATAAGAGGAAACAACAACAAGCCAAGAAAATGAACAAACCGAGCACACCCTTATTTAGTTTTCTATTTACGACAACTACTTCTAGCTGTGGTTCAGGTTCAGGCTCTACAACCGGGTCTAGATAAAATATTTTCATGGGCTGGATCTCCTCGTAGGCAGGATCAAAAGAATCAGGTTGTAGAGTCTGGAATAACTCAACTAAGAACTTAGAAGCACATATTAATAACCTGAATAATTGTGGATCCTTAAAGTCAATCAAATTTGACTCACACAGTTGACTACTATGAAGGTGGTCATTCTTAAACAAATGTGTCGATTCTAATCTCCTTAAATAATTAGGCTTAGTCTCAAAACTTAATAACTGACACATTTGAAATTCTAACGTTCCCACATATGGACGAATATTTTGGTGGGAAAACAAAGTCAATCTTGGTATTACTGCCTAGGTAAACCACATCGACCAGAGGATGGGTTTCTAGCAACTGAACTTCTTTTTGGACATAGTTAGGCTCAGGAAAAAGTGTCTGAAGATAATCTCGCAATATGGTAGAGGCACAAATGTCAAGTCCCAAGTGAGGGACTTTAAGGAGGGATACTTGATAATCACAAGAATCATCGGTACCCCCAAACTTAGTGTGGACACTACTCTCAGATGGACACAAAACTATTGGTTGGATTCTAAGGTTTTTAGGGTCAGAACTACACTCAGCTTCTATAGGAGGAAATAAGGTAGACTTAGAAACTTGTAAAGGTTCAAACTTAGCTTTTCCAAATATTATAAGTGTCCATCAAAGGGGAAGAATCTAACAAAGTATTCACCTCATTAATAACACTATCATCGTCAACATCAAACCCAAAGTGGGCTAGGCATTTCTCTAATGGATCTTCTAACAAAGTGTTTGGTAAAGATTTCTGAACTGAACTACTAGTTATATTCACTTCTTCTAAATCATAGATATCACAAGAAGGTTGTCTACTCATACTAAAAAGATTCAGTTCAATAGCCATTTTACCAAAATAAAAATTAATTATTCCATTTCCATAATTGATGACGATATTATTTGTAGCTAAAAAGGGATGACCTAAGATCACTGGTACTTGAGCCTCTGGGACCTGAAAAGGTTGGGTGTCTAGGACATCAAAATCCACTGGGGAAACAATTCTATCAACCTGAATCAAATCATCCTCTATCACGTTAAAGTTCTCTATGAGTCTATCATCTTCGTCAGAGACTATTGTCTTCGAATCGTTAGACTCCAAATCACTAGTCTCAGGACAAACTCGTTCCTCTAAAACATCATCATACTCATAAGAACAAGAAAATATTACTCCATCCAAAGTAATGTTATCTCTAGTCAAATCCTCTTCCTTTTGAATAGGTGAATAATCATACATATTATTAGGATTTAAACTAGAGACAACATTATTATCATTATGCTCAATTGGTGTAACAGTTTCCTCGTCATTATGACTACGGATTTCTTCATCAACACTATAATCATCATCATAATAATATGAAGATGTTTGAACTTTATCTAAATACGCAGTGTCTTCTATTCTAACCTCGTCCTCTAAATTAGGTAAATACTCATTATTATCAAGGGTAAAATTGAAAATACTATTTTGGCAGTTAAGTTCAGTTTGAGCAGTATCAACAGCTAACCGTTCTTCTTCTTCAATTTCAACTAAATGAGTCTTAAGTTCACTGAGAGCGGTATTTAAAGCTGCAAGTTCTTTATTCTGTTCTAGTGACTCTTCATGAATTTCTTTCATTAACATCTTAGTCCTACGCGTCGACTCAGTTATCTGCTTGAGTGATTCTTTTAGAGAGGTATTTGGATCACTATAAGGAATAGTATATCCCATCTGCTTCATGGAATTTTTGAAAGAAATAGTACTAGCTTGCAACTTCTCAAGGGCATCCTTCAAAGACAAAGAACTCGAATTTTGCTCATTTTCATGTTCATATGACTGATGTGTATATGAATAGTAATTGGGATCACCTTGGTATGAGCAATAACCTCCAAAAGGTTGGTGGTGGTCCCAACTACTACCCACACCATGTTGATAGTATGGATAATGTCTATTTTGAAATCCAGTCGGGTATTCATTGTATTGGTCCTCATAATACCAGTTCGACATTTTCTAACAAAAGAATTCTAATATATACAAAAATAAACTCTAAAAATAAATCCTACCGGAAGGGGTACACAAGCAAGGTCGACTCAACCAAATCAAACCTATTGATTCTAGTTATATTGTTTTCTAGACCAGCTTCTATTCTTTCGAAAGGCAACTAGTTACAGTTTTAGGAAACCTCTTAGGACGATCCGAATTAGATTAAGTCGAAGAGAAACAGGATAAGCTCTAAGGAGCTTTGATAACCCTGCCTCTTTGGCAACGTTTCCCTGGGTTACAAGGCGGCGCTAATCAATTTAAAATAATCTTTTCGAACTTCGAGTTAGGCTAACAAAGACACCAATACAATCCTTTTGAATGATTTTCCAATAAGCTCGATACCCTATCGGTCTTCTTTCTAGTCAAATTTTAAGGATTAGGTTCACGTTAAGTAACGCGTTCCTAAGGCGGGCAAGAAGGAAACGGTGATGAAATCCGAGTCCTTATCTTGTATGGCCAGTTCTTGCCCTTTACTAGAAAAGTAAGTCCGTTTTCAGTTCCTCAGCATATATGTATACGAAGGAATACAGTAAACCCACTTGCAGGGGATTCGTGGGTTGATCAAGTCTTACCTCCCGTACCAGACGGGCGATGAATCGGTTGAAGTCGACTCGGGCCACCAACTCCTGTGTCACTGTGCGAACCCGATGGGCCGAGACAATATCGTAATTGTCGTCCTTCCCTGTGCAATTTATATTTAATACTACCCTTCCGTAGGGTTAAAAATAATAATAAAGTCCAAAAAGTCCAAAGTCCAAAGAGAAGTGTCCAAAAATAAAAACAAATACATAAACAATTAAAATCCTAATACAGTTTTCTAAAAATAAAAAAACATAAAATCTAATTAAAGTCTAATTTAAGAAAAAAAATCTTCGTCTTCTTTTTCGTTCTTTTAAGCTTTAGCTTTTAACTCCAAGTCTTTAGCTTTAATTCCAAAACTTTGGCTCACTTTTCCTTTCGATTCAAAATCCAAAACCTGCAGCAAAAAGAGAAATACCAAAAGAAACGTAAAATAGAACAAAGTAAAAATAAAAAAAATCTAACTAAACTAATTAACCTAAAAAAAATCTAAAAACAAGTCCGCGTCGGCGGCGCCAAAAATTGATGTAATTTTAAAGTGGTAAATAAAGAATCGTTACTCAGACTTGTGAAGATTGATTTTAAATTTAATTTCTAAAACTAAAAGTATGAAAACTCAAATATTTTTTATAAAGTTGGGAGAAAACTGAGGCTAGGATTCCACTATTTTCCAATTTTAAAGTGATAATAATTTTAATCATGCAATTCTAACATTTTAATTTGATTCTAAATCATTGCAAAAATAGATTTTCAAAACAACAATTGTATAACAAAAGCATGGAGCATCTAGGACCTAAGCCGAGGCATGCACCATCTAACGGAATCACAATTGCTTAACAAAAATCTTTTAAATCAATTTTTAATCAAGGCAATTAATCATAAATAAATTGCATAAATTAATTAAATAATTACCACATAATTGTTGGAAAAGTAGCTTCCTCCATAGCCTCAAAGATGAAGTTTAGATCCGCATTGTAATGGAAAAATCCTCAAAAAATGATTTTATAGCTCAAAAATTGCTTACAATAAGAATAGAAGTGCTCACAGTCAATTAGATACGATTATAAGTGTCGCTGTGAACATATCAGCCCGTAACAGAAAACAGTTCAAAAGAATACGCAACAGAAAACAGAATTCTGTTGCGGTAAGCGACTGTTGCTGAAGGTATTTTGTTCTTCCTTCTTCGTATCACCAGCAGAAGAAATTTCGTCTGTGGACTTTTTCCTTTGGCTGTGTTCTTGATTCTTGCTTCCCCAAATCTTTTTTCTCCCTATCTTCTCAGCTCTTCTATATATACTAACCACAACCCTAAATTTCCTCAAAACTTCCCTTTAATTCTCCGTTGATTCACCGAAGAAGAAAATTCTAAAAACAGAATTTTTGTTTCCTGATTTCTTTTCTTTCTCGGTTTATCGATTCTATGATCAGAAGAATACTTATATCTTTCTTCTTTTCTTCTTATTACCCAAATAACTTGGTTTCCTAATAAAGCTTTGAGAAGATTTCCATAATCATGAGTTTCCAAATTCACGCTGTTTTGCGAAGAGAATTTTTCTCGCCCAAATTTGAAATTTGAAAACTTGGGTGTGGTTGCCCTGATCCAAAAAATGGGTGCCTTAATCCAATATGAGGGTGCCTTTAACATTTCTCCAAAAACACCTACAAAGAAATAAAAACCATAATAAATACGAAATCGAGTATCCACAATACATATAATTGAGATCAAATCAGACACAAAAAATGTGTCTATCAAAAGTGAGTCTCTGAATTTTATTGGTGAAACTCCCTGGTAGGCACTTGTGGGGAAAGTAGCCCATAACCATAAACAAGGAGTTCCATAACAAACACAGTCTAAACCCCTAATATTTCCCCGCATCCCTAACCCTTGTTCCTCCGCCTTTTCCCATTCTGCTGCTGTGAGTGCTGTCTGTATCCACATTCACTAGGGGTGCACAAATGTCGGTTCGGCTCGGTTCTTGGTAGAACCTTGTACCCGTACCTCCCTATAGTCGGTTCTCTACTCGTGTACCTGTACCATATACCATCTACCTCGGTTTGGTTCTTATACCTGTACCCTCGGTTCCGGTCGGTTCTTGTACCTGTACCTTTTTTTTTTACTTGTAGATGTTAGTAAACCACTAGTATACCACTTTGGAGAAGTAAGAAAACAAGGTGATTTTGACGGAAGGTTTTAATGGTATTGGGCCTGTCAAATACATTTGCATAAACATGGCCAGGTCGACAACCGGTACCCTTTTATTCTGAAGCTAAATAAATGGGATGGATTACTTATTGTTTGTTACGTGTTTTTTTAAGTGCTTTGACAGAATCCTTGCTGTAAATTACTAAATTTTGTTTGAGCTGTGAATGGGAATTCCATATACTAGTGCCTAGGGTATGGATATGTGTGAGCATTTATCTATATTACTGCTACAGTAATACATAAACAATTTGTAGTTTAACAGCCTTAATTTTTCAGGAGAGGACTGTTATTCCAGTGAGGGAGAGCTATTGAAAAACGTCCAAGACAAACACACTTGTATCCTCCACAAAAGAAGTTTTATAGAAACACTATCTACTGCACAGACGAAACGAAATCAAAACTAACCTAGAATATTAACGGATGAGATTAAAACTATATAAAATGATCAACGGTTATTATACCTCGGTTCCTTCGGTCCGGTATATGTCGGTTTCGGGATAGTACCTGTACCTTGTACCCGATTATACTCGGTTCTCATTTTTTATACCTGTATCATGTTTCATGTACCTTCGGTTCGGTCCATTTGGGATACGGTTCCGTCGATTCCAGTCCGATCTTTCGGTTCCGGTCGGTTTCTATGCAGCATTTACTCCTTAAACCCTAGTAGAAAATAATAGTGGTCCTTTTTCCCCTTCTTCTTCGTCTTCTGCTTAAAGAGTTTTGCTTGTCGCGCCTCCTGTAATCTCAGGTTAGCTCTTTCTTTAATCGCCTTGTCTTTTGTAAACCCTGATTTTTTAGTCTCGGCATATCATTATTTATTACTTTATAGCTTCAGTTTTCAAAGATTTGGTTGAATGGAACTGAAAAAGGTACCCTTATTCAATTAAAATTGATTTCAGCAGAAAATGGGTGTTGAGAAAGTAGACGCAGTAGTGGTAGATGCTTCGAGAAGAAAGAAAAAGGAGAAAAAGAAGCGACCAGCATCTGATTTAGATGCTCCTACAACCATTGAAGAAACCTGTAAGGCCAATTTAATCCATTTTTCTGAACTTTTACTAAGTTTATTGATCTTTAATTATCCGAAATTGTGATTCATTTGTAATCTATGTTGCTTGAAATCACGTGTAGTCGTGTATTAATGGAAATTAGATTCCAGTTTGCCAACCCTAATGGTGGACTAACTACTGTATTCTTTAAAATTCATCTGCCGTTATTTTTTCCCCTCAATTAATCTTATTGGATATGATTTACTGTAAAACTGACAATATAGGTTTGTTAGCTGATGCAGGATTTTGTTATCTTTGAAGTTGAAACCTTTATCGATTAGCAAAATCTTGTATGCTAAAACTTTTGCAATGCAATTTTCTTCAAAATAAAGAATGCATGCTTTATTTGGGGTAGCTTGATTTGGTGTCCAACAAAATCCTTGATATGGCTCAATATTATAGAGACTGGGTTTTGGCTCCCCGCAAGTAACTATCCAATACTCACTCTGTATTCCTTCAATAATTGGTATTCAGAAAGTAGATAGTAATTGTATTTTGTTTAATAGATAGCCTCTCGGATTTCCCCTGAAAGTCTAGCTTCGTACTGCTATTTGCTATTAGTAAAGATGCTCTCCGGAGGAGAGAGCTCATATTGGTTACAGCGATCATTATGACTGAAACACCAATTACTCTCGGGTTTTATATTAGGGGTAGCTGACACCACGACTATGTGGTTTCCTTTACTTCAGACAGCAAATAAGTGTGGAGAATTCCCTGGACAAGGTTTTCCCATGTCAACTAGTCAGAATTTTTTGAGTGGTGTGATATTTCGTAGGTTGTGATACTGATTTGTTAGGTTATGTTAGTTTTTACATAATGAGTCAGGACTAATCCCGTTTTGACTTGCTTAGGTCATGACGATGTGAAAGGACCGACAATAGAGGAGAAACTTGCGAGTATAAACTTAACTAATGATAATAAAAGCACCAATACTGAAGATGAGGAGCCTTCTACTATCACAAAAGTCCCAAGTGCAGATTCGGTTCACGTGTTGCTCAAGCAAGCATTACATGCTGATGACCGTGTGTTATTGTTAGACTGCTTGTACACGCAAGATGAAAAGGTATGCCTGGTTATTTGATACATATTTGGATAGAGATTTATTTGACATAGTGGTTAGTGCTTGCACCCCTTGGGGTTCACGAGAAAATGATCCAATGGCTGAGTTTTTGTCCAGTTTCTGGATGTTTCACATGGCAAGCAGATCATCCTACAAAACCTTACCTAGGACCATCTTTATTCGTGACTGTAGGATGGTCTAACTATGGTTTTAGATTAAGTCGAATAAATGTATGACCCATATTATTGGGTTGACTTGTTTGTAGCCTACTTTTGGCTTGTGCACCCAAGAGATTGATGTTTTGATTCATAGTTTTACTAATGGAATGTTACTTGGTTCCAGGTTATTGCAAATTCAATCTCCCTATTGCATCTAACAGATGCACTTAAACTTTTGGACGCCTTGTTAGTGCTTACACAGTCAAGGTAAGCTCCTTTTCGTTGAGTTTTAAGAGTCAAATTTGTGAGCTGAATTCTGACTGATTGGTTTTGAACTCTTGGTTTTAAGAAGAATTAGTTCAAAATATTCATGGTTCAGTTGATTATACAAGTTTTCTGGGAAAGACTTTGACGAGGGTGAATCTGATTTTTCTCATCAGGGGTGCAGTGCTAGCTTGTGCTCTTCCATGGCTAAAAAGTTTACTTCTACAACATTCAAGTAGCATAACATCGAAAGAATCTTCCCTCCGGTCGCTCAACTCTCTATATCAGGTCATTTTCTTCCCCCACAACTATACTTCATTCTTTGAACATACTTGTATGCCAAGCTTCTTCTCTCATTTCCGAGTTGCTCCATTTGCAAACCGTAAGCATATGCATCTTGTTACAATGATTATGTTCCTCTGTATTGTAATAGAAAATATCCGTCTTAATATGATAAGGTTACTCATATTCAACTATTACAATCCTGCACTGTAATATATTACGGTAATTGCAAATGCATTATATGTTAATGTGTATATATAGACCAAATTGTGCTTATGTTTGTTACTTGTACAAATGGATGATGGGAAATACTTAAATTATACAGAATGATTTTCAGTACTGTATTTGAAGGATATCTGAGTATAGTGTATCCCATGTTTCCTTAAACACTATGAAGCTCTTGTGTCTGTTATCTCTTTCCCTGAGAGTTGTTTACCTTTCTTAGCAGTTGAACTGTCAATTAATTATGGCTGAAAGGATTACTGTTTTACCCTTATATGCAGCTTATTGAATCTCGAGTTTCAACATTTCGGCCAGCTCTTCAGTTATCAAGTTGTTTGGATTACCTTTTCACAGAAGTGAGTTCAATAAAAGTTTTACTTTGAATTGGATTTTTTTACATTTTAAGGCTTATCATTTGCTATTTTTGGTTTTTTCTTAAACAGATATCAGATGATGCTGATGATGAGACAATCAAGATTACCGCCATTATTTATGATGATTTTGATGAAAGTGAGTTAGACGAATCTGAAGATGATGCCATGGACCGAGACCAAGAGACTGAAGAACAACATGAGGAAGTCAATGGGTTTAGTGATTATGATGAAAGCATTGACATGAGCGATTGACACTGATCAGAAACTGATAGTCCGTCTAACTATAAGTAATTGTAGTATTCAATTGCACCAGTGTTCTGTGCTTGAAGCTCATAAATGGTATCTCAGTTATAACAGTTCTAAGCTTTTCTGTAAAATTTGATCTTATTTAAGAGGAAAATGTTCAAATATCTGAAGGGAAAAATTCACGATTTTTGTTTCTTCTCATGTAGAAAAATACTTCCTAATCTCTTGATTATAATCAGCACTCAGCAGTGTGCACATTTTAAAGGTACCATGGTAGGCAGCACACTGGTACTGCATTTTCTATTATCCCCCTCTGATCCTCGGTACCCAAGAGAGATGTGAGAAGCTCGATTTCAGTTTGTTTTTAATAAAATAGAATAGAGTGTCCATGCAAATGTCAATGTTGATACCTCGCCAAACCGAATAACTTTTCGTGAGATCCCAGAAAGAATTCATATTAGCAATGCATTGTCTGTTCATTCTAAATAAGAAATCTTCAATAAATAAATAAATTATAAATTGACCACCATTACAGAAGCCAAATAACAGGACAAACTAACTACAGAAGGCACGTACTCACCAATCCTGCAGGCAGCTTATTTTTAAGACACTGCTGGCAATCGGCATTGGGCTCGTTATGATTGATGTGATACGTTCTGAAGTCATTAACATCGAAACAAATGCTTGACTGTTGATGAAACTCTTCCCTTACTAAGCCATCCTGCAGGTATATTTTTTTCCACATACTTCTGAAAACCATAGTTACTAATCAACAAGTTTCTCCTTCAGGAATGAAGGTTTCCAGAGAAAGCATGTTGTCAACTTGAGAGTGCAGCTGATAATCCATGTATGGGCAATAAATATGATTATCCCCACGAATATTGCGCTTTCGGGAGATTTCTTTCATCTCAAGTTCAAAAGCATCACAACTTTTCTTATTACAGGAGCGGGAGCAATTTACCACCTGGAGATGTTTGGTTTGCAAATTGTAGAATATAAAACACTCCCCATCAAACCAATACAATAACACCTGATCAGAGAAATTCAATATGCGTGTAGGAGGGGTAGTGGTAGAAGTAGTAGTTCCATAGTAACGACAGAAGGGAGCTGGAAGTAATCCTTCATTCCTTTCTCCGCCGTCTGAGTATCGAAAGTCTCCCCTTTTTCCCATACTTGTTGGAGCTTGTCCGTCAAGATATACATATGAACCTTATAACCAGAGCGGCAAAACATTCTCTGACTCTGGGCATTACACCGATGACGGCGAACATGACCATACCTGTTGCTTATCATTATCTTTTCTGAACATGCAATACAAGGAGATCCTTTAAATTCCAGAAGATGATGTTTAACTTCAACATATTGATCCTCATTCACCGGGAACAAAGTACATTCAATTGGGATCCGAATGAACTGAATCTTCTCGTTGTGGATGTCAAACAAGAGCAAAATTTCAATCTTATCATGGTTACTAATATGATTATATCTAGTAGTATTTCTACTATTAATCACCTACCAAAAAAGATTGTCTCCGCATAGGGTGGCTTCTCTATGATAATCTCTCAAAGGTCTTGTAATCATCCGACTAGGAAAAGGAGAATAACCTGGTGGCGATGACATTTCAACAGTACTAGTAACGACCGTTCTCCATGACTTAGTTCCCAATGTAATGACCAAGCAAACAAACTCGTCATTGTGTCTTGAAGTATAAATAAGTACAGCCTTATATGCTTGTGATAACGAATCGAAACCAAAACCATGAAACAAATATCTGCATACCCCACTAGGAGTGAAATAGGGGAGGGAAAATGTTTCACCCCTGTTGGGGTAACGACTTTTACACCCATACCATCACCATATCGACTCATTGATTTAACACAAGCTAAACCATTGCAATAACCTACTAGTTCACTGGTGCTTTTAGACTTAAGGCCATTAATCCTTTACAATTAAGAAATTTATCTTCATCACTATTCTTTTGTAAATTGAAAAAGTAAGCATCTTCCCAGTTGTTTTTGGTTACATTAAAGAGACTAAAGACTAGTTTATATTCATTTTTATTTTCAAGAAAATGTGTGGCAGCAAACCGTGTATCATTACTGGAAATGAAATTGTACCATAACTTACTGACGCAGCTGAATACGCCTAGAATACGAGCAGGTAATCTGGTGAGAATATTTTCGATAATCAATTCCCCGGGAAGGATGATCATCTATTGCTCTTACAATCTTCTTCTTCTCGTTCTGCTTTTCATTTCTAGATATCATCATTATAATTTTTGCCGCTGCTGTAGTCGCCATGAAATATATAGGAGATTAAGAGTCGATCTTTCAATATATCACCTATTCAAGAACCCTAAAGCGGAGTCTAAATACACGCGTGCAGGAACTCTTAATTTAGAATCGTGAATGCAACACAAATGAGCCGACCTCACCGTTGGTGCTGGGCCTTCATACCAAAACAAAATGTGACGTATCTGTTTCGGTGTACGTTGTGCACTATTTTCGTGTATAGAAAATAAGTCCCCCATTCATTCTGGTCCTATTTAGGCGGAATTTGGATTTTTTTCTTATCTATCTAAATAAGGATTTTTAATTGAAAAATACTCTCATAAATTGAGGGATACTTATAGTTGCATAAGACTGGATTTTAACTAAGAGTTTTTTTAATGATGAAATGTAAACTATTTTTTACAATAATAAAAATAAAAATAAAAACAAAACCTAATAGAATTCACCACTGCCGACTCCTCGGTAAAACTATGCCGACTGTTGATGTTAGTCAACTTGGGAATTGAAATCCCAATTTCTATTACTCCTAAATCAAAATCTTACCATTGTGATCTGAGCACTTTCAATATAATATAGTTGGATTCCAACTCTTCCGATTTCAAATGAGTTCATTTTCGTTATTACAATTGCAGGATGCGAAACTAGCTAATTATAATTTGGAGGAGTAAAAAGATGGTGAGTCATCCATACGTTCCACAAGATCTAATCCTTGAAGACTACGTACCAGTTTCTCTAGCCCAGTCTATCATTCTCGGTGTATATGGAATCGCCTCTATTCTCGTTGCTTCTTTCGTCTGGCTCATTTCTGGTCTATAACCCCCCTTTTCTTCTCTTCTCTCCTATTCTCTTCTCTCCTCTATTAGTTTTGATTTAATTTAAAGTGTTTCTTCAGTTTTTTAGAATATTCTTGTTTTTCTAGCAAATTTAATTACATAATTAGTTTTGACAACAGTTTTAATCTTAAAAAGATAAAATCAAAATATAAGTTTAATCTTAACAACACTTGGAGGATAATCAAGGGTAATTTAGACATCACCAAAATTATTTGGATAAGGGGTTTGGTCGGTTGTCAGCCAAGCAAAATTAATTCAAGTTCTTACTTCACTAATATAGATTAGAGTATAGTAATAAGAACAAGTTTGTTCCCACAGAGAGGCAGGTGATTGTTAATTACTTTCGATTACTCATGTAAATAGGGGGGTTTTTGGTTGTGATTATAACTAAATTATACTAAAGCAAAAAGATTAAAACGAATATCAGAGATAAAGAACATTGGTTAGAGAGTTCATCTTCCATCTTCCAACATGTTATCAACCAAATCATACTCAACATTCATGCACTCTCAATATCAATAACCCTAAAGCATCCTATCGCAGGCTTACTCCGGCAAAACTCTTATTATCATCGAAGGCGTAAGAGCCACTCTTTGAAACTTTTTCATCGAATAACTTGGCGCAAGAGCCACTCAAGTTTAACCCAATGAAAGCAATGGTATTTGTGAGTTGGGGTTATTCTAAGCAATCCATCACAAGAGCCACTCGGATTTAACCTAGGTCACGCTTCTACACATAATTGCATGGAAACATCCCGTCGTTAACAACTATGTTATACTACTTGTAACAAGGGTCTTTCGACAATTCCGGATCTCAAGCCCTAGTTTAGCTATAGATATCAATGCATGCTTATCTAATTTGCAACTTAAACAAACAAGCAATCCAAGCGTTATAAACGGTGTAACATAAGCGATATTGAAGAGATTATGAACATATAAAAATGAATACTTCAATTAATAAACATGTTTTCCAACTTAGGATTATATCTCTAACCAATAAGAAAAGTTTAGTTCATCATGGATTTCTCAAAGTCCATGGAAAATAATCAAGAAAACAAGTAAAGCAAACCCTAGTTGTCGTGATGATCAATTGCAACTCCTAACCCTAGATGCTTGTTCTTCTTGTGTTTTCAAGTGTAAAAGGTGTTTTCTTAATGTCTTGGATGTCTCCTTATATAGTATCCACGAAATCTCGGTTTAGAATCCTTCCGGGACCATGTTTTCCATATTTTAAAAGCCCACACACGTGCCAAACTCCCCAGTTACGGTTGGGTTCGAGCAAATAAACCCAACCAATTTTCTGACACAAGAATCTCACCCAAAATCCCCAGATTTACGGTTGGGTCCGAGCCAATAAACCCAACCGCAATTCTTCCTGGACGCTTTTTTGTATTTCACTGTTTTGATCATTACTCCCTCATCCAATGTCTGATTGACCTCATTCTTTTTGGGTTGACTTCGTCTTTCAATTCTCTATAAGATGACAATGAAAAAATCTTCATATCTCTTCAACTAATTTTACGGTTGAGTTTGAGAGTCTAGACCCAACTGTAAATCTTCCTGGAATTTTCCTTCAAAACCAACTTCTTTTACAGTTGGGTTTTGAGGTACTTTCCCAACCGTAAATCTTCCTGGAACTCTTGTTTTAAAGTTGTGTTTCCATACTTTAACCTCTTCTTTGGTTGAATACACTTCAGAACTCCTAAGAAACTCATAAACAAACAAAATCAAAGCATAATGATATGAAAACTAACAAGAAATCAATGAATTAGAGTATCCAAATAGTTAAAATAATGCACCTACCAGGGTTCTTCAAATTACTTCATAATATTTTTATTTATTTTTTGAGTATCCCCCAATTTGTGAGAGTATTCCCCAATTAAGGGTTCCTAAATAGCCATATATCAATTTTCAAGGTGATAAATTCTCGTTTTACAGTTATGTAAGATACATTTGTACCAATAATCATAAGTTAAAACCTGTGGTATAATGGTAAAGTCATTAAGTGATGGTACCAGTGACCTGAGTTTGAAACTCTTCAGCACCAATTCTTTACCGATTAAAGAAAATATAAATTAGAAACCTTTTATCAAAGGAAAAAACTGAAAAAACAAAAAATTATTTTATGAAAACTATATATTTTCTTAAAATGTGAGAAAAAAAATCAATTCCGTTTTATATATAGACGGAGAGACTAGAGAGTAGTAAAATGTCCACGGAATCGCGGTTAGCAATTTTGGGTACGGGGAGAAGTTCGGGACGGTAAACGTCCGAGTATTATACGGATTCGGACAATTCGAATTCGGTCAAAAAGTCGGTCAACGGTCCGTAATTCGTCTGTAGTTCGGAACATCATACGTTCATGTATAAATCGTTTTTAAAAAATTAATTCGGCACACAAAATTCGGCGTACATATATAATAAATTGACAAGTATTATGACCTTACGAAACTAATTTATATATATATATATATATAAGGTGGAAAAATATATATTTTAGTGTGATTATGTAATAAAAAGTAAACATTTAAATGTATTATATAATAAATATGTAGACTGCTAAACAAAAACAAACACATAGAAGTAGTTAGATGATTATTATAGGAAAATTTAACAAAATAAATGTATTAAATATCTAATCTATACATATTTGAACAAAAAACAACATGCAGAACAGTGATAGATGGTCATTCAAAGGAATTTGAGGTCTCAACTTCCAATCCTCCTTCACACAAAGCTTTTTATACCACGTCGTATCAATC
Source organism: Papaver californicum (assembly GCA_023531435.1). Classification (NCBI taxonomy): domain Eukaryota; kingdom Viridiplantae; phylum Streptophyta; class Magnoliopsida; order Ranunculales; family Papaveraceae; genus Papaver; species Papaver californicum. The sequence continues at coordinate 5,437,826 of JAJJMC010011347.1, read as the reverse complement.
AACCGAATAATTCGCGGATAATTCATAAGGCTCATATAATACGCGCCCTAGGTACTGGCTTTGAGTAACACGAACGTATTATTTGTTCCTGAATGATTCGGTAAAATTCGTGAATCATTCGTGAATAATACGCTGAATTACTAACTAGGAGTGGAATACAACTAGATTGGTTGAATTCTTTTTTGGAGGAAGAAAATTGTACATGTATCAATGTAAATCATGTGATATATATAACTACTCCCTCCTGACCCAACAAGGAAACATGAAGAAGATTACTGTAAAATTCAATCAACCGAATAATTCACGGATAATTCATAAGGCTCATATGATGCATGTCTTAGGTCCTGGTTTTGAGTAATACGGATGTATTATTCGTTCCTGAATGATTCGGTAAAATTAGTGAATCATTCGTGAATAATACGCCGAATTACTAACTAGGCGTGGAATGCAACTAGATTGGTTGAATTCTTTTTTGGAGGAAGAAAAATTATACATGTATCAATGTAAATCGTGTGATATATATAACTACTCCCTCCTGACCTAACAAGGCAACAGGAGGAAGATTACTGTAAAATTCAAAATCAACACCTTTCGATCTTACCTTTTTAGCTAAGAAGTGTGATGTTTAATTACAAGTACGATTAAAAAACTTCCTTTTTAGCTAAGAAGTGTGATGTTTAATTACAAGTACGATTAAAAAACTTAAAAAAACTGAAGTACTAGGGATACACACAAAAAATACTCAAAAATCATATCATGTTGTGTTGTGTGGCATCATCTAAATTTTAGATCTAAGAATGGTCCTATGTTGAATGTCATGTACTAGTGGGGGAGTGACATATAAGAGGGGTATTTGTTTGGTGTGAAAAAGTAGTGTATATCTAGCATTTTTAGCTTTAAAAACCATGAGTTTTGACTAATTAAAAGATATTTCATGTCAAGGCGATCCCTTGATTAACCCAATGAACACAAGGATGCAATTCATTGAAAGATTTTATTACTAGTTCACTATCAGATTCAAAGATAATGTTGTTGTATCCAATGGTGCTAGTCCGATACATTGTATCCTTAGTTGCCCATTATCAGCAACTAGTCCTCCATCAACGAATCTTTCTCTTGTTCCATGACACGTCCGTGCATAATCAAGAAAAACTAGTCATATGCCTCTAAGACATGTTTCTTTAACATAAGAAGTATACATATTTAACTCCATGAATCCTTCTTCAGATGGATTCTAACTCTAAACCTGTAAACTTTGTTACATGTTAGTACATATTATCACCATTAATTGTATAACAACATTGTTCAGTAATCTAGCAAATTCTTTCAATTGCAAACTGCCTATTAGGCTTAGTGTTTTAAAAAATGATAACACATCTATCTTTCTAGATCATCCAAGCAGTTATCAACATTAAGCAATGCTTGTAACCATTATTAATAATATTGGTACCCTGAGAACAATAAAAAATATTATGAGTTGATAACCAACTAATAACCCATACTAAGAAACTTGTAATTTTAAAAGAAACATGCACAGCATAACAGTCATTCCAAGTTAAACAGTCTTGTATAGGAACAACCAACAAATTAGTGATTACAGTCTTAAGAACAACACCACAAAGACTACAATGAAACTCAATATCAGATTTCTATATAACAATTTTATCCCTAGTAGGAATGATGTATTTGAGACATTTCCACATAAAAATCTTAATCCTATGTGGGAGTTTAGTTTTCCAAAGTTGCTTCCAAAAAAAAGTAGAAACAAGAGGTCGCACAGAATACTAACAAGATTAAGATTACGAAGAGTGGTAGGAACTTTTGACAGAAAACATGCCTTTTATGTCAGGTGTCCAGATCAGAGTATCATCACCCACTCTATGTATTATCATAGACATAATCTTAGATCAGGACTTTGCTTCTATGATTATGTGACTCCTAATTGAAAATCTCATTAATTAAACCTAGTTTCCATTGCCTAGTATTGGGGATAAAAATTTCACATACATAAGTAAATTGAGAGAGAGAAAGCCCTAAAGGTATTATGTTATCCATGCCTTGGTAAATGTTCTTCCAGATGCAAGAACTTCTATCACTCATATGGTTTTGATGGTGTAAGCTGCAATCTTTAGCATATTTTTATTTCAACACTCTAACCCATTGGTCATCAGGATTAGTGCAAGCGTTTTTTCAGGCTAATAAATATAAGGAAAGCATTTTTTTCTTACTTTTTATATTTTTTCAAGCAAAGCCTTATTGAAAAAAAAATTAATTTCTAAAAGCGAGACCATCAAGAATCCAAGGCTTACAAAGATTATCTCAAATAATAAAATTAATACATCTATTACCTTTATGACCCTACCCAAACCTTCTTTGAAAGGAGGCCAATTTAACAATCAGATTCTTAGGCATGTTGAAAGAGCTTGTTGATGAGTAAGCAAGGTATTTTGGATAAATTTAACTGTAGTATATCTACCAACCTGATTCAAAACTTTTCCTTTTTAATTCTTAAGTCCATCCTCAAAGGAATTGACTATAGGGTCAAAATACCTTTGCTTAGAGTGACTTAATAAAAGAGGTACTCCCAGTTACTTTTCAGAGTTCTTGACAATATTCATATTGAGCGCTTTAGTAAGGTCTGAACAAGCCCAATCACTTATTTCTGGTAAAATACATACAAGATTTATCAAAATTAAGCAACTAGCCAGATTATTTTCTAAAATTATTCAAGACATCATAAATGCCTCTAATAAAATCCATGTCAGCTTTGTCAAAAATAAGAAAGTCATTTGGAATAGTATATGAGATACGGGTGGGGCTCTCCAACAAGCCTTAACTCCTGAAATAAAATCGTTAGAATCAGCATACATAAAAATTCTAGAAATATTTTCCATATATAGCCAATATAAGGAGGTACAAAGACAAAGGGTCCCCTTGACTTAAACCCCTAGTTGGAGAGTATTGTTGACAAGGTGAAACATTCAAGTGAATAGACACACTAGCAGTTGATATACACTGATGTATAAGATTACAAAACCCAAATTTCATGAGAACTCCTAGCAGAGAAGGACATTATATCCTATCAAAGGCCTTAAAAAATCAAGTTTTAATGCCAGATTACCACTAAAGTTGGCTTTCTGTTTCATAGTATGAATCATTAACTCCATTTCATGAAATACAATTATATTGTCAGGAATTGATCTACTTGGGATAAAAAATGGTTGAAAAGGGGAAATAAGCTTCTAAAACAAAGGCTTTATTTAATTATCTAGAAGTTCAGACACAAATTTATAAGAATTATTGCATAGCCCTATAGGTATATGGAGTCTTACATTCCTTGGATTAATGAATCATATCTATTTAAGTTCCAATACATAAATCCATACTCAGAGAAATTTTGCACAATATCCACAAGTTCCTTACCAACACAATGACATTGAGATTAATAAAAGCCATTTGCAACCCTACTAGGTCTAGGAGAGCTCCAGGATGGCATACCTTTGACAACAACTTCAATTTCTTCACTAAGGAGAGCTTATCAAATAAATATTGTCACAATTAGCAAGAACGAAAAGTATAATATAGTAAAGCTCGAGAAAAAGATTAAGATTAGTAGAGTTACTAGCCTTTTTAAAGTGAGAAGTAAGCGGATTGGTAATATCAGCCTTATCATTGTACCCCACATCATTATATCACTAATAACATCAATATTACTCTTAAACATTCTCCTTAGTCAGATTAGTAACTCTCAAATGTTGAGAGTCGTAAATAGGCTCATTTAGGACACACTGAAACTGATTTTGGAGTTTGTTAATATTCTACTGAACATCAACAAACTTCATCTTCTTCTAGTGAGACAATATAATTTTAGTTTTCTGCAGTTTTTGAGATAATTTGAAAAAAGGTAAACCATGAAAAACTACACTCCAAGCTAAAAAACTTGAAAACTAAAGTTTGTATGCTTAATCCAGGACCCAAGTTTCAAAAAACTTAAAAGGTCTCCAAAGGTGTTTAGGTATGAGATCAGTAATTAAAAGAATGAGATGATGGCCTGAGCCTAAATGATTAAGATACAAAAGTTTAGTACTATGAAAATTAAGTTGTTATTCAGTACTATATAGATAATACATGTAATGTTTGAATATCCATATTACCATAATAAGTTTATGTTAAAAAAGGTAGGTGAGTTCAATGAAAACGAAACGTTGTTAGCAGAGCAAAATTTAAATGGTTTGAATGTTATTATCCATGCAATAAGTCAAAATTTTACTAAGGTAGGAGTTATATGTGACAAGTTTGATATGATTGTTGTTAAAATTTTTGCTAAGGCAGGTGATTTGGTGGAGAATGGAAGATGGAAAATTTTACTCATAAGACAACCTAATGAATAGAAGAAAGAAAAGTTCTTAGGTATGCTTGCTACACTTGGAGATCCACTAGAAATTCAAGAGGAGGAGGACATACTAAAATGAAAATTTGGTCCGGAAAGCTTCACCAAAGATGGATACAAATGGCTTTGAAACCAGCAACAATGTGTAAGTTCAATTCTGTGTAAAAGTATATGGATTAAACATATACCCCCTAAAGTCCAGGTGTTTCTATGGCTAGCAACTCAGAATATAATTCCAACAGTTGAGAACCTTAACAAGAGGGGTTGTGACATACAAGAAACTAGTTGCTGCTTATGATGATTATCATAAGAAGCAATGAATCATTTACTATTAAACTGCAGTTTTACTATTTTTGTGTGAGATTGTTTTTCCATGAGCTTCAACTGCAATTGGGTCCATAAAAACAACATTCAACTTCAATTGACGACTTGGTTAGAAAGGAAAGAAAAAAAGTGTGGCAAAAAGATATGGCTCGTGATTAAATTTGCAATCATGTGGGAAATTTGGTTGAAAAGAAATTCCAGAGTAATGGGTAATAAGAGGCCCAGTGATAAAAAAAAATCTTCAATGAGTAAAGGGACTAATGTATTATTGGTGTTCAAATGAAAAATGGTTCAAAGAAATTTTATTTAGGGAATTGGTAAATCAGTGGGATGTACTTTTAGATTGTAATTAGGATGTAGTTGTGTTATTTGGCCTTGACTTTGGTCCCAGATCGAGTATTAGCTATGTTTTTCTTCTTTTATTGATAAAACTTCAAAACCTTTTCCCTTAAAAAGAAAGTATAAATCTTCAAGCATTATATGACTATGTGTGACACGTCTAAAGAGGCTTTTTTATTTATCAGTAAAGGTAATAATATTGGAATACACACAAGCCGGGTGTAACTGAATAAAACTTAAGGAAAGCATATATCCCAACAGAAAAAACCAAAATTAAAAAAAAAACAATAGAAATAAAAAGAAGTATATGGTTTCACAAGAATATCAATACAATAAGATAAAACTTGTGATTCTATTGTCAAACTACAAAAGAAAATTGCAAACTATCAACAAATACTAATTGTTGAAAAGGACGATGCACTAGGCTTCTTATATGCTAATATTTTTGTGATTATCTGCAAGACTATTGAACATATCTTGGCGGTCATTCTTCAAAAAAAGAAAACCTCTTTACAAGTTAAAGCCAAATTCAATGAGTTATACCATTGAAATCTTATTAGTATCATTTAGAGTTTTCAGCATACCTTTAATTATTTAGTTCAAATTTTCGTTGGGAAAGGTAGGTAGATAGAGTAACTTGACTTTCAATTTCCCCACCTGCCTTAGGAAGTTATCCGGTAGAGTTTGGTCGGTTGGTAGCCTCAGTTCATTCAAGCTGAGATAAAGATATCTTTCCATTTGATGTACCCATTTCTTGGGTAAAGTATCCCAACTATATTGGAAAATGGATTGGTTATCCATAAAAAGCCGCATAGATAACTCCCAGATTATCGAGGTACATGGGAACATTAGATTCATTGGATTTAGCTACCTTACTTTTTTATCCCCGCTTTTCTATATCCTCTTGATCGTTCATATGAATAATGCCTCTCTTTTCCCGAACCCTCTAAGCTTATAAAGGGCCTCGTGGAATTCTCTTGGTGGATTGTGTTGGGGGAAATCTACCAAAGTTAGGCAGATAGATAGACTCCTTTCCTGCTACTAAGGAAGAGCAAGAAACAAAATAAAATTCGAGACTCGTAGCTTTAATTTTAGAACTCCCTTTTTTACTCGAGCATAGAATAGGCTTAAACGAAGACGACTTATAGCTACTTACCTCATAATCACAAGCAACTAATTGAGAAGTAGCAACTTCCTCCTCTTCTCCAAGGCCTTGAAAGTTGTACTTTGAGTTACTACACAAAGAGGAATCAAGGGAACCAAAGAACATATGATTGCTTCTTCCTATTTTGAAAGAAGATGTTTCTCAACCTCGACAAAAATATTAGTTCCTTCTTGCTGGGCCGGCATACGCCGAAAGTTGATGAAGGTCAACTTTGGGCAGCAAATTTAGTGGGGCAGCAAAAATATTTGTCTGTTTTTCTTACATAGGGGATAACACAAAAGTGATTATTTTGTGGGTATAGTTTGTAATATAGGATATTTAACAAGGACAATATAATGAAAATAATGTTAATTAAAGGGATTTCTAAAGTTTTCTTATATAAGTACACTTGTACAACAAGTTTTCCCTAATCTTTTTTTGTATGGGTTTTGTTCTTTTTGCCTTCTTCCTTGTTTTAATTTTTCTTTGTTCTTTGTTCTTTTTCTTATTTAATCTCTAGGATTCATTTCTCAAAGTACTTAAGAAACTTAGGTTCACACTAGATTAGCAATTTAACAGTAGTTTTTCTCAACCAATTTAAAATAATAGATTTAGATCCGTATAAAAAAAAAGTGTTCCGCCTATGGTCAAAGTACGTCAACTTGGTCAAACATCAACATGGCTATATTTTTAACGTCTACTTGGGGCATCATCAATGTCAGGGCCCGCCCTGCCTTCTTGATTCTCTGCCACTGATAAGTCTCCTTACTTTTTTTTGGTTTATTACTCTTCTGACCCAGCGGTATGCAAAGAGTAGAGAATCAACAACGTAATCCACTAATAAACCTTGAATACGCAAGGTGTTGTGTTCTGAATCCACAAGAAAAAAAGTGTAAATCAAGGGATTTATATCCCGAATCCACAAGAAAAAAAAATATAACACTTGATATACTCTGGAAAACAAGAATCTGAATTATTTGTAATAATAACAATCTTATTAAATAATCGGAATTAAACATCAGAATTATATCTTCAAATACGATAGGTAGTTATCAAACTTATAACAAAGATGAGAAACAAAAACTAATATTTAGATAATGTCAAACTTTTTATAACTGTCAGCAAAACACGCATGAGGTCTATTCTTGTTCTGTATCAGTCCCTCCACCTTTGAAAGGACTTGCCCTCGAGTTCATGAAGAAATAGAACTATCCCCAGCTGAAGATATAAGACTATCACCTACTTCAAGTACACGTTACTTGCGAGGTATGTCAGCTGACTTCTTGTACTTTGCATTGGATGCTCCTTGATTTTATTTGATTTCTTAATTAATCTTTTGAATCTTATCTGCCATATGGTTTACTGCACGAAGTTCTATTTGTTTTGCTTCTTTCATAATGCTTATAGTAACAAGAAGATTTTTTCCCTTCGCTACTAGAGTTTTGGAACAATACTCTTCTCTCATAGGGGAAAGGGTAATTTTTACTCCATCTTTGAACAAAGAATATATGTTACTCTAACCTGTATGGATAGAATCAACATCATACTTCCAAGGTTGACCAAGCAACATGTGAAAGCGGGGTAGTCTTTTGTATAAGTCTGAACAATCGACCATCTTAGGCCCTATAATCACAGGGGACCAAAAAAAATAATCACAACCTATATATATATATTAGATATTTCCATAAATATGTCGTGAGGTCGTGGAAACTAAAGAGGAAGAACAACTCAGCAACATGATTTCGTGAATATCTCCATTAGGGCACAAAATTGCCTATCGTGCATTGAGGTTTCAAGTTTGTTTCTTTCCATTCGACATTTCTCCAGTTTAGTTAAATAGTTGTCTTGACTTTTACATAAAATTTGGACTTAATTGAAGTTTTTTTCCATCTATAATATAAAAGAGCATGGTGTCTTACTGTAGAACAAATCCGACCCTTAAAAATAGGCCATGGACGGCCGAGATCGCCCGATTAGAGTGTTTGTTGATAGACACATTTTTGTGTCTAAATTTTGCTTAATTCTCTATTCTATTAGTGCTCGATTTTATACTTATTGTGTCATTTTATGTGTTTGTAGATATTTTTGGGAAATAAACATTTGTAGAAAAATCGGCTCAAAGAGTACTAAAAGCACCCGAGAAAATTTGATAAAGGCACCCTACTGTTGGATAGGGGCACCTTCTTCTGTTTGATTTGAAAACCAAAAATGGCGGGAGATATTTTTTACATGAGAAGAGTGTCTGAGTTATTTCAAGTGCGAGAATAATGGGATTTAAAGGCTTTTTTCGATATCGAAAGGAAGAAACAATCAAAAGAAGTGGAAACACGTCATTCAAGAGAGTTCCATGCCGTGAAAATTGATGGAAAAGTCGAGACACGCCGGAAAAAAAACAGTTACTCTCGGATTTGGATTAACAAAGATTTGGAGTTGGATTTGGATTGTTCTTTGTGTTCTTATCGGTTAAGAAGGGTTATTAGGGTTCACTGATCCTATAAATAGCAAAGAGAAACAAGAAACAAAGCATCCAGAGACGTGAGAAAAATTCAGAAGAAAAAAAAACTTTTCTGCTGGTGAAGAAGAAGACGAAGAACATAAGGCTGGAGGAAACTGTCATTGATTTTGTCACATATAGTTTCATATTTCTTCAGCTTTCAGAAACCGTTCTTTATTACTTCTGTTTTCTTTTCTCTTCAGTCACACAGAGAACACTGCTTGCAACAGTTATAATCGTAGCAAACCTTCTGCGTTGTTTTTATTTCTTCTTTGTAACCACTTTTTGAGCTATGAAAAATCATTTTGAGAGTGTTTCGAACATGATGATCTAATCACCATCATTGGGGCGACGGAGGAAGCTATTTTTTCAATAATAAAGTGGTAATTCTTATTTTATTAATTTTTTGCAATTCTTTTATAAGTATATGCTTTGAATTAAATTTGGAAAAAATGATTTTTATCAATTAGTTGTGTTTTTTTTATGGGTCATGCTGAGTCTAAAGCTTTTGATGTCTCATACTTTTGACTTACAACTAATATTTTGGAAATCTAACTTTGGAAATATTTTGAATAAATTGAATATATGAATTGCAAAATAAGTATTAATGTTTAATCACTTGGAAAATTGGCTAATGGTGGAATCCTTAGTCTCAGTTCTTTCCATAATTCTTGAATCAATTCTACTTTAATTTTCTTTACTTTTAGTATTAAAAATTAGGTTTAAAAATCAAATCTTTACAAGTCTGAGTATCGAATCTTTTACCATTATTTTAAAACAACATCATTTGTCTTTGGGACGAATCCGAGCGTTCATATTTTTTTCTCTAAACACATTGACGGTAGAGATCATGCCCCGGCCCAACTTTAATTTATTTTGATTTCCTAACATTTACTAATCCACTTTCCTAATACCTAACCTTGTGTGAACCTTGGCTTCATATCAGACGCGACCCGGAAGAGCTTTGGTATCTGTGGAGTTGGAACTTAATTAACTCTTTGTTTTCTTCTTCTTCTTTTTCTTTTTCTTCTTTTTCTTCTTCTGAAAATTAAGGTTACTTCTCTGCAATTTAGGGTTACAAATTTTCTTTACTTCTACAAAGGATGTCCTTTAATGTTCATAGAGATAATTTATAGAGATACTACGTCTTATAATGTTCTACTCACCGCTGATTATGAGCCTCAGTTATTGTGCTGGGTTAAGCCAAAATTGTTTGTTCCTACTTAGAATATAAGTTTTCTTTGGACAAAGACATCGTTCTTAGTACTCAGTTATGGCATAATCAGTGACGATTCTAACTTTTTTAGGGAATATAATATGTTTGTTGTTTATTTTGGGCTTTTCTCTTTGTTGTCGTATTTAATTGATCGCAATCCTGATAAACAGATGGTTATAGATATGGAAATCAATATAATGTTGTTAATTCCACTTTCACAATCACATCCCATTATTCGTACTGGTACAAGGTACTTGCGAATATATCAAAGACTAATAAAATTGTGAGTACCATTTAGGATTTGAGTTTATTTTGTTTGTGATTATTAATTTGTTCCGTAGGATACAATTGTAAATACAATTTAGGATTTGAGTTTAACATAGATTGAATAGATTTATTTTCCATTTAGTAATTATTTATTTTCTGTAGAATACTTCTTTGTTTTATAAAGTGTTTATCTGGATCGTGATTACTTCTCTTGAATTGTATTTTCATTGTTTGTCGTTTTCAAATTGCCATTGGCGTACAACCGCAACAAAGTTAAAGTTTAATGGATTCTTATTCAATCCATGGGAATGTTAAGGATGCCCAACCCACTTCTTAGCAGATTTATAAGGTTTGCTTTTAAATTTTATTGTTTGTTACTATAAACACCCCTAGGTGGCTTCATTGAAAACTCTAGACACCCTCAAGGACTAATGAATTAAGTACATCATCACTAGATTTGCAAGACTATCACAAGATGTGCTGAAGATGATATTAGAAATTGGCACGAAAAATAACAATGTTCAAGCCTTTGGAAGATTGATAATTTTATTTTGTTGCTAAGACTAATGTTATGATGTTGATAGAAGTCATAGCCAAATTTGGTTAATGTGAAGTTTTTACAATATCTGATTCTGAATATGATCAATGTACCTCATTCAATTTCCACATAATTTCTTAACAGATGTCCAGTGTTTTTAAAGTTCAAAATATTAAAAGCATTCAATCTATTTTAGTTAATTTGAATTTGGGTTTATTTGATATGAATGCTAGCTGAACTGATAGGTGCATTCGGATGTAGTGTATTACCATAATGGGTTTATGTGGAGGAATCTAGAGGGACATAATGTAGATTAGAAAACTGATTTTTCCTCCATTACTATGCTCCATCTCGCCTGATCTATCGCAGTTTCTTCGTTGTCATCTAGGTATTCCCATTTATTTTACTGTCAGAGAATCTAAATTTCATGTGGCTTTGAGATGATTATATTTGAGTCCATCTTTGTTCATATTATATTTTGATTGTATTGTTAGATGTCCAAAGAATGAATATTTCTAAAGTCTTTTATTTGTTCATACGTGAAGTCAAGATTCGTATTTGTATAAATGTCATACTGATAGATACAATGGGAGAAAAGCTTTATAATTTTGGCTTAGAAAGGATGCTTGGGATATAAGAAAGCTATGTTTTCACTGATATCAGAGGAACTGTAGGTTACGGGGATGGTTAAGTGGTTGTCGGCTCATAGTATCCGGGTTGTCAAACTCAGGACCTTAGGTGTCATCTGTTACTTGAGGTATGTGTATATAATTTTGATAAACTTGGATCATAAAGCCACAAAGGTTGATGTCACATATTTTGTATATATAGCTCTATCGCTTATTTCGTATTATCTTTCTATGGTTTGGTATTATTTATATAGAGTGGGAAAACTAGGATTTTATTTTTTATTTATCAATGGTTTGGACCTATCACGTATGATTATATTTGGTTACGGGTGTTGGTTGATGTTGTGTTATATCTTCTGACCTTGGTTAGAATTTCATAGCTTTCTATGTTGTTTCATATGCATATTTCAGTGACCTCTTTAATATTGTAAAATGTAACAAAACACCAAATTTGATTTTCATAAATTTAACTATGAAACTTTCTATTGGTACTCATATCTTGGTATTTAACTATTATGATTTTACAAATTATGATTTGTGGAAGGTTGTACACATCTTAAAATAAAATAATTTGTTACGTGTTCTTTTCTTTGATTCACCTTTGTTGTTGTGTTTATTAGTGAATTTTGACATATCTTAAAATATAATAATTAAAGTATTTTTCTGAAGTTCTGATCGCAGGTACTGGGACAAGCTCAGAGATCTAAAAAATTGCAATTGCTTCACTTATTCTCTATTATCAGATGCTTCACTTATTCTCTATTGTCATATGCTTCACTTAATGTCTACTCTCAGTTTTAAACAACGTCTAGGTCTCTTGGTTAGGTTCATGAACCTTATAATTTTGAATCTAACTTGAACTTATATTCTTATTAAATAGCCTTATCAAACCTTATAATTGTTTGATGTTTTGGGTTCCCATTGGTATTACTTTCAAGACAATTATATCACCTGGCCTTATATTATCCTAGCGTTTTTGAGGGATACCAAAAATCATTTAGGGGCGATTAATAAACAAAATAAGGTCTTTTTGAAGTAATCTCAATACATCCATTATCCATATATTTTCTATAATGGTTAATCTATCCTTACTTAATTAGTGTTGGTTTTGATTAATTTAGTTATTAATTAATTAATTAATTTTTTGTAAAAAAAATATTTATTTTTTCAATTATTTTTTCAAATTTTTTTACTTTCTTTTGATAGCATTTTATTAATTTTTATTTAAAAATTATTTATTTTTTTTTTAGAAAAAAAACTAAATTGATTATGCAAGTAGCCCCAAATTAGAAATCGAAAAAATTGTCAAAATTCCAACATTTTGAAAATTCATAATCGGTAGGTTATGAATTTTTTAACCTACCGATTATGCAAGTAGCCCCAAATTGGAAATCGAAAAAATTATCAAAATTCCAACATTTTAAACATTCATAATCGGTTGGTTAAGAATTTGTTAGCCTACAGATTGTGCAAGCAGCCCCAAATTGGAAATCGAAAAAATTATCAAAATTCCAACATTTTAAACATTCATAATCGGTAGTTTAAATTTTTTTTAACCTACCGATTATGCAAGTAGCCCTAAATTGGAAATCGAAAAAATTATCAAAATTCCAACATTTTGAAAATGCACAATCGGTAGTTTAAGAATTTTTTAACCTACCGAGTATGCATGTTGCCCAAATTGGAAATCGAAAAAATTATCAAAATTCCAAAATTTTGGAAATGCATAATCGGTAGGTTAAGAATTTTTTAACCTACCGATTATGCATGTAGCCCCAAATTGGAAATCGGAAAAAGTATCAAAATTCCAATATTTTGAACATTCATAATCGGTTGGTTAAGAATTTTTTAACCTACCGATTATGCAAGTAGCCCCAAATTGGAAATCGAAAAGATTATCAAAATTCCAACATTTTGAACATTCATAATCGGTAGTTTATTTTTTTTTTTAACTTACCGATTATGCAAGTAGCCCCAAATTGGAAATCGAAAAAAAAATCAAAATTCCAACATTTTAAACATTCATAATCGGTAGTTTAAATTTTTTTTTAACCTACCGATTATGCAAGTAGCCCCAAATTGGAAAGCGAAAAAATTATCAAAATTCCAACATTTGAAAATGCACAATCGGTAGTTTAAGAATTTTTTAACCTACCGATTATGCATGTTGCCCAAATTGGAAATCGGAAAAATTATCAAAATTCCAAAATTTTGGAAATGCATAATCGGTAGGTTAAGAATTTTTTAAACTACCGATTATGTATGTTGCCCCAAATTGGAAATCGAAAAAATTATCGAAATTCAAACATTTTGAATAATCGGCAGTAATCGAAATTGTCAAAACTACCGATTATACAATGATTTTAACAAAAAGTTATCAAAAAAAGGAAAGAAAAAAAAAGATTTAAAAAAAAAAAAATTTATTTAAAAAATAAAATTGGAAAAATATTATTGAAAGGATTAATGGTAATTGTTTGATTTCTAAGAGGGTATTTAAGTAATTTTACATCTACTAGGTCATCCCATAGCCATATCTATGGGATGGGGTTAAAAAAATCACCCCAAATTAATTTTTGATCCCCTCAAAAACACTGGGTATATTATGGTTCTGAACAAAAAACCAATGTCAGTGGACTTTTATATTTCTTTGTTGCTGTTAGTGTTGTTATTGAGGCGTTTTTATTTTTATTTTTTATGGTTTTGTGATACAATGAGTTATCACGTAGGTAGTTGAGAAGGTTGCAAACCGAGAATCGGATAGCGCTTTCGTCGTTGTTAGACCTCCTGGGCGCATGCCGAGCCAAATATTCCAAGGAGTTATTGCCTATTCAACTATGTGGATATTGCACCAAGCTCCATTGTTTCTTCCTAATTCACGACCTTGCTCCCACCTTCGCTTTTTATCTATTTTATCTTCAACACCCTGTCAAGATTTACAGAACATTTGATAATTTGAAGTTCAATGCAAAGCTATCCTATGGTGTTTAATTTGATGCTCACTATTTTCTTCTGCTTGAGGTATTATATTTTAGCTTCTTCTACTTCCCGGTTATTTGGTTTATTTTTGCACTATGCATCATTGAAAAATGGGGATATTATTCTCTTAGGGTTTTTTGAATTTGAGAATTTTTCACACCAAAGGTTTCTGGACATGGGGATTGAAGTTGGGAATTTTTCTTTACAGATTATTAATGGTTCTGACTGTCAGGTGTATACATAATAACCTTGAAAAAACATGGGAGAAGCTTATAATGACAGTTAGGGTTGTTGTTGCCATTAAAAACCTACTAGACATCATTGTTCAGTCTCCTAGGGAATACAAGCAGAGGTCTGTTTTGAAGTTGGATTACTACATTGGTGCTCAGCCATTAACAGGAAGACTCACCTCAGGTACATTCACCAATCATATGCAGAAGTCCCATATTTTCCCATCCTTACCGACCAAAGGACTGACCGTCAGGTATATATCTCTTCTCTTTAGTAGACATAAAAGTCTGCTTGGCAGCTGACGGTACTCACTGATGTGCATTGCTTTTATATGACACGGATTCACCAATGGCGTATGTTGATATCAGTATCAATTGAATGTTGGCAAGGATGAATTTGCAAATACGTGGAACCTTTCTCTGGGGACATAACTGGACTGTGATAGTAATAATATCCAACTTGTGATTTTATTTAAGATGCACTATATAACTATGAAGATTTTAGTATTTTACATCTTTCACATTTATCAAATATATATATATATATAGGTTTTGATAATAGTTTTAACTGCTAAAGGTAGTTATTTCTTTTAGTTTATAATTTTCAAAACTTATTCTGCTCAATTACTTATGGTAAGTGGTTGTGTGAACCGAATATTATTTTTATTTATTTTGGGTGTCAATTACTTAGAAATTGTTGTTTGCAAGTGATCTATTTCTCTACATGGATATTAGGGAAACCAAGGATCAACAGAATGGTGCTCCAGTGGCCGGTCTTAGTGTTACTGAATATGGTGGTGCTGATATGATCTCGAACGATTAATGGGGTGGTGACGCTCAATGGATTGTTGCTGCTCCAGCTGGTGCGGATTGCCAGATACAAGTTAAAAAACTTTACAGTTATTCTTTACATATTCATCACTCTCTTAATTGTTTCAGGTTTCAGTCAGACATTGGTATTTTAGTGCGGTGATAACGCTGGGATCTTACTTTTTTTTTCCTTCCAATTCATGGGTGTTCCTATGGTAAGAGAAGATGCATCATGTGATTCAGTGGCTCTAATGAGGATTATAATTATCTAGGCTGAGTAAAATTTTCTTTCATTTTATAATTCCGAGTTCTTAAGTTGATGTGTTCAGTGTACTTCTCTTGCAGTCACACAACAACTTATATGGACCATCTTCACTTTTAGAGAGACTACATTTCTTATGGTTGAGGAGAAGAAGCTTCTATAAGTTACTGGGTGATTGCAAGGAAATCGGATGTGATCCACTGAATCTATTTTTAGAAATTGAGTGAACAAGGTTGGTTTGAGCTTGCCAAAGAAATGGTGCAACAGCTTAATTGAACCTAGAATGAAGACGGTTGGTGCAATCAAAAGGTATTAGATTTCTTATGATTTTATTGTGACAATGGTCACGGCATAATTATATAATGACAACTGTTGGTGAGAATTTCAATTGCTTAGTCACTTTATATATTAATATAGTTTCTTATCAATTTCTTCCTTCATGTCTTATAAAAGAGTTTTACTTTATGTAGGATTAGATTAGGATTTTCATGTTTTTATGAGTAATTAGGTAATGTGGAATACATGGTCAGAGATAAGTTTGAATCAAAATATGAATTTCAAAAATGCTATCCTTATGAAGAGTTCGTACTCATGGTTTCCAATGTCCATGTGTATATGGTAAATCAGATGTGCTTAAACTTTAGAACATATCAAATTTGAATATTTTTCATGTAGAATCCGTGCGATGGTTTAGTTAAGTTATTTCTAATTTAGAAGTGGAATGTGCTGGCATTTAGTGTAACCTAGCTTAATAGAACAAATTTGTTTGATATATGTGCTCAAATTCGAGTGATAAATAGCCTACGATGCAATGTTTTGCAGGATAACTAGAATTTGATTGGGTTCCATGAACCAGGTCAGTTTAATTTATTTTTACTGTTAGTTTATTAGGATTTTGTCTATGTTTTTCAATTTTACTTTGTAGCTTATAATAGCTATCTAGCAATTATAAACCCTTAGAAAATCAAAACTTGCATGAACTTAGTATTTGCTCTCATTCGGAGAAAATTCTCTCTAACAATGGAAACCAGTTGAGCAATAAGAACCAAGTTGATGTTAATACATGTTCTTGATTCTTAAACTAGAATACGTTAAATCTGTTAAGATTGTTTGTTTAAAATATATTTCGAAATCTAGTTTCATAGAATGCTAAATAAAACTTAATATTTGATAACTACTTTGTCCATTTTCACGCATGTAATTTTAGTACATTGATTCGTTACACAACAAAGAACTGATTCTACTGACAGATGCATGAGAACTCACTCGAATAGAGGTTCATCCAGGACTTTAACAATTAAGTAGACTCTCTTCTTTTAACAAGTAAGTAATCTCCCTAGAGAAGCAAACAAATATTATATGGAACGAAAAAGAAATCCTATCGCAGTACGACTTAATGTTTATTTACGATGAATGTTACAGATTCCATTAGAAGCTTGCATTTTAAGAGGGGGATGAGATTTAGGTCATGCAGGACATGATAGCAGGTGGCTACGAGAATCACTTGATGTGAAGGTGCAAAGAGTGTCATAAAAAATTGGTGGGTCTGATTTTAGGTGGTTATGTTTTTCTATCATGTAGTACTCTAGGTCTTGAATCAAGGAAATGGTACAGTTTATATTTACTTGAATACATGTTATTTGGTCGGATGATATTCATCATTATTCCCAACTTAGGACAGTAATCACTTTTAATATGGACTTGACTATTGAATTATAAGTAAAAAGTCTCTTAACTATGATAACTATATAACGTTGCTCTATAGGTTATATAAAATGAAGACACTCCCGAAGATGCATTAACAACAAGAAATAATGGTGCTCAGGGATCTGGAAAAATGTGGCATTTTTGTCGATTTATTTGAGTATATCCGTTGATGGTGGATTTTTGACAAAGGAAAAAATTATAAAATTATTTTTCCTCAACTACAGAGACATAAAATAAATATAAATGTATCCATACAAACTATTTGTATTAATCAGAAAACGCTGAATATACAAAATTGTGAATATTCGGAATAGAGGTGATGTCGTATACGAATGAAAACGCCGACCAGGTGAGTACCATCTAATTACAAAGTCGCATCAAGCACAATTTCAAGATTGCAAGCTTCCACGGCTGAATCTCGTGAAAGTGTCATGTATGCACTTCACAAAATTTAGGCATAAATGCCAAACAATTAAAATCTCACAAGATTGAGAAACCCCAAATAGACCATAGTCATGGTCATGGCATTAGTCAATGCCAATAAATAATAACATATATGTTATAGCCCTGGCAACAACAAATACAGGCTTTAGTAAGCCCTAGCCACATTTCTAACACAGATGTGTCAAAATAATAAAGGAGACAAGAGCAATAAAGTCAACCAAAACGATAAAATCAATCAAAGATACGGAGCTATAAAACAATAAAGCTATGGAGGAGTGCCAGCCGAAGCACTAAGGTGGGGGTCGTGGAACGCTGGCAGCAGAGCTAGTGCTGCGGCCACACCACACTCGGTGCTCCGTACGCCCACGCTACCCCCACGCTCCTTTGCTTTGCGCCAAGGCTCCGTGCTCCATTACTGCGCCTATGCTCTGTGCAACGCCTATGTTCTGTGCGTCAACTTTCTGTGTTACCCACGTGCCATTGTGTTATTGCCATGATCAATACTGCTCCTATGCTCCATAGCGCTGCTGCCACGGCCATTATTGGGTCCCACGCTCTGCTGCTATAACATTTTTTTTGCTCAAGCTAGCACTATTACTTAAGTCATTACTACGACAAAATTGTCATAAAGTCTACCAGAAATATTATTTTCCAACAAGGCTCATGGCTTTGAAGCCATGACCCCACTAACTCCTACGAGACATCGAATCATATTAAAAGGGGGATAAAACATGGAGTTTTGGTCTGGCGGTTTACAACAACATGGGCGTAGTAGCACCCCATGACAAGGAAGTTACAAAGTCAGTGGTAAATTGGTGCGGTTAAAAAGATGTTGGAGTCATGGTCTAGAAGTTTCCAGAAACTTCCCAGAGACAAAGTGGACGGTTATTCCCATAACCTCCACTTCTCCATCTCCCCACAACTATCATTAATTTACAAGGAAAGTATGTGGTATCAAACATTATAAATAGGCTTCTTAGCCAATTTTAAAACAACGGAACAACAGAAAACAAGCCACAGACGGATAAGAGATAGAAAATCATTCTCAAGCTCTGTTATTTTTCTACCATAACACACAATTTCTTCAACTTTATTTACTTCCCTCCCCTAAGATCAACCAATCCCCTCTCTTTGTAACTGAAGAAGAACAAATACAGATATCCTATTTATTTGGATTTTTTTTTTGTACGATTTTGATCTTCGGACCTAAAAAGTACTTCTACAGTATGTTGTTTTCCCTGAGAGTAATATTTAGGTACAAACAATTGGCGACCACAGCGGGAGATCAACCTCTCGGTTACAAATTCAATTATTCAATTATCTCAAAGAGAAATGGTGAAACTTAGATCTAATTCAATCATCAAACTCAATTCAGGTTCAACAACCATTCTTAATTCTGGTGTTCCATTTCTCAAAATGTTTTCACCAAAAACACCAACACTATTCTTTCAAACAGTGCTACTGAAAACATCATGAACAGTCTATGTCAAAGCAGTGTTCTGTAAATAACGTCACTTGGAGTGTTTCCTTCAACAATCGTATCAAAAAGAGATCGCTCGTGATTTTGCGATGGAAACACATCACCAACACCAAGGCTCATGGTAATCTCCAATCCTTCACCTACAAATTCATCTCTCTGATTTAGTCCATTCTCCCCCAAAAAATGAGGACATCATAGAGATAATGAACTAAAATAGCTTAACCACAAGGAATTGAATCATAGATCATAAAGTTCATAAAATATGTCCATTATCAACCTAAACATTCATTAAAAAGTATTTTGGGTTATGGCATATGGTTTAGAAAAGATATGGGTCGTTTTGCGAAAATGTCGTCAGAAACGTTTTTACATAACCCTCCGGAAGAACTGAAACTAGCGCTAATTGGTAAGGAATTTCGAGATGATTTATATACCAAATCATTCATATTGATGTCTAATATAACATGCTAAAAGGACGCTCCAATTGGAGAAGCGAGCTAATAAGGGAAGACAAAACGGTCGACTATATGATAGCTGAAAACCTACAAAATTCTTCCTGGAAAGTTCTGGACGCTCGGTGTCAGGTATTTTTGACCTAGCAAACGGACTCCAAATTCAAAAATTCTTTTCCATAAGTTATATTTTCCTCTTAGCTAAATGATGAGAGATCAACCACCCCATTCCGACTTTAGAAGAGGATTCTACGGCCATTACGGCGGGAAGACCTGAATCTGAATTTTTTCCGACAACGAAAATCGTCAAAGTTCTACATGAAATCATGCATGGTTCTCCATGTTAAGGGGTCTAAGAGTTATAATTATATCATTATGATTCTAAAACAATGGATAAGGCACCACGCAATGTGATTCACCACCAAGTTCTTCGTTTTCAACCTCGGATTCTTCGTTTCTAAAGGAAGCTTTAGTCCCGACATAGGTAGCTGAAGCGCCAGGAAAAACCGGGACACCAAATTCAAAGGGTTGAACACTCAAGTCACTCTGACGAGTTACGCCCTTAAGTTAAACAAATATATTCATCAAATTCAAGGCATAAGTACCCGCGGTCTTTTCGTTCCAGATTGAACAGTAGCATTCGCTACATTATCAGACACAAAGTAATTCGAGAGCCACGACTTCAACAGACGAATTAAACATTTATTTTGCACTTCTCAACAAATATAATTTGTTTCGCTATTCTAAGTGGTTATTCTATTCTAGGTAATGAAGAACTTCTCGTTACTGAGTAAAAGACTGTGATAAATAAAGGATGATTCGAGATACATGTATCAAAGTGATTATCGAGTCGTGTCTCGCTCCAGAAATAATTTTCAAGTTTGGCCGAGCTGCTAATTCATTCTTCGAAGGCTCACCGTGTATATCAGAAGACTCACTAAACATGAAGTCCTTAAGTGGAGTAAGTTGCGTGTTCTAGAATCAACATTCGACAAGATAACGAGATCCCCAACCAAATAAAGAAACCAGGGATGCAACAATCAAACTTCGTCATTCATAAAGATCCAAAAGAGACCACTACCACCACCATTTTATGGCCAGGAGTGTCCGCTGCCAATTCACCAGCAACAATCACGTAAATCCATATTACGACATGATTTTGGGACGTTCGTGGATCCACGTCAATAGGTCAAGACTTGACTCATCTCTGCAGAATCGTCACCAAGGGACCCATCGGTATGCGTCAACAAGCCAACAAGGTTCTAAAGATTCCTCATCTCCAGAACATCACCAAGCAAAGGGTATGGACACTGAACGACCGTATAAAGGAAAGGTGATGTTGTACACCCATGTATTTCGCCTATAAGTAAGTCTTGTTTAGCAACTCTCTTTACAACTAGATGTCCTACGTCCCATCAAGGCTTGGGGACTTGACACGAGTGTCAACCCCACCATGATTTAGCGGCTTGAAGGGGAAGATAATCCTTTTCAAAAGATTATTAAAGTATAAGAGTCATCTCTACTGAGAACATTAAAACCAATAACCCAATCATTCATAAACGTGTCATCAACCTGGGATACCGAAACCTAATCCTTTCTAAATCGGAGACACTACTACCTCTCCTAGAAAAAGCCATATATGGTCCTTAAAGCTATAATAGGTGAATGCTACAAACTTTTCAATACAAATAAGCTAATAGGGGTAATCATACATGGCTCGAAGCTTAAAGTTGTCAAGTCTTAAACACTCCAGCATCTCTGACAAGGTTGTAAAGACTTAAGCACTTTCCCACCCCTTAGCAATATTTTCCTGTTTGCAATTCCTCTCGAATAATTGCAGCACCTTGCATTCACACTTCGGATTTCAACTGAAAAAAATATTATTTCTTTATCTAGAAAAATCCTTTGCAAACCATTTAAAATCTACCTACTCAAAATCCTTTCATAAAACTATAAAAAAAAAATTAGGTATCTCAGAAACATATAAAAAACCTCAAAACCTGTTGCTTAGAAAGAAATCCTTGAAGACTGGTTCAAAATTACCAGCATATGCTTTCTCCACTTGTGCAAAGGCTTCAGTAATCACTTCTAAGCCGAAGACGCACCTACTTCCTTCAAGTTTTCCTGAATGGCTCAAATACGATGACTAAGCTATCCGACAACAAGCATATCTTTCTCAGCTTCCTCCAAGAGTCGGCTCCTGTCAAACTTGAAATCGAAGTCAACTCCAGTGTTCAGATACTCAATTGGTGCAGTTTTCATCGCATTGGCATCCTACGTAAAGACACCACTCGGAGCATCATCTTCAGCATCTGCATCTGAAGGATCACAAGAACCACACTTGGGGACTGAAGATTTGCACAAGATCCCCTCGATGTCAAGAATCTCTCCAACCTATAAGCTACAGTCAACCAGAGATTCACTATCTTGACAAGGCCCGCTACTCTCCAAAGACATGTTGCAAAGAAGTCTTCACCTCTCCCAACTACGTCAACAGATCTGATAGGCGCCTGCAACCCCTGATTAGTCTAAGACGCATTTAAATCTACTCCATAAAATACAACTTCATTAATCAAAAAGGAGTATGACAGGGGACTGCTCACCGTAGCACATCCCCTGTCACAATCAAGGATTCAAAGGATAGCTTAAGAGACGCCTCCGGGAACATAGTATTTGAAGATACATGTGGCACTACGTCGGCGAAAAAACATCTCCCAGCTCATCCTCTTCACACTCGGTGTCTTCATAGGAATTCACCTATATGAACATTTCAAGCATTCCATTATCACATCCAGAAAGGGGTAAAACAAGCTTATAAGCCAAAGGGTCAGGATAAATACAATATTATTCAGTCAATGCTCGCTAAAACATCCCGGTTGTGACTCAACAACCCGGACACCAACAAGGACTCCGACTTCAATTCAAGTTCTTGCTCCAGCCATGGCGTGCAAAGACAACAACAACAATAGGAGATTTCAACCTTCCTGGCTTCCCTTGCTTGATCAGACCCCAGAGGCATAGACTCGTGATGATACTATCAAATCATCCATCATCCAGCAGCAGACCAAAGTAGTTGCACCTGGGGACTGAAGGCTTCTTTAATTTCAGAGGTTTAACGCAGACACCTCCTTCAACCAGAGTATTTGATCAACAAAGGTAGTAGCGACAAGACCCCCATTCGCATCATCCTGATGGGAGCATCTATACATCAGTACCTCCGCACAACTCAAAGAGAGCGATGGTGGTCGGTGATGGTCAAACAAGGATTTCCTCTTTAAAGCCATGGTATCATGCTACACACTGGTCAATTTTGGTCCCTCCATCATACAAATCAGCCATGCTTCACTAGTTTATGCTCTCCAGACAATGCTCTATCATCCTAAAGGCACTACTACATCAACTATTGTTCTTTCGGTGATTATTTGATATCATCAGAGGGTCATCAAATCAAAATTCCTGGTAAAATCCGACAACTAAGCTCATTGATTTATTTTTCCTAGCTGTAGAAACATGAATAAAAACGTATAAATTCCTGACGAGCATCAGGATTATGAATATTATTGTTATCTTACATTCCGTAAGAGAATTGAGAAATGTATCTTTAATTATAGCAATCTTACATTCCTCAAGAGAATTGAGAAATGCGTCTTTAACTCATAGCTACATTAGCCTCGTAGCTCTTTTATGTATGCATGCACCCGAAATATTTCAGGGTTTTACCCGGCTAAACCCTCATTATTTAATGTGCATCATGCAAATTATTTGTATAAAACAGAGTAGTGGTTGTACAAAATAGCGAATATTCATAATAAAGGCGATGCCATAGCTGAATATAACGCAAACTAAATAGCGAATATTCAGAATAGAGGTGATGTCGTAGGTGAATATAACGCAAACTAAATAGCGAATATTCAGAATAGAGGTGATGTCGTAGCTGAATATAAAGCAAACTAAATAACAAATATTCAGAATAGAGGCGATGCCATAGCTGAATATAACGCAAACTAAATAGCCATCTTAAAAAAAATAACGAATATTCAGAATAGAGTCAATGCCATATCAGAATATAACGCAATCTAGATGCAAGGCATCTAAAAAAGCAAAATAGCGAATATTAAGAATAGAGGCGATGACATATATGAATATAACGCAAACTAGATGCAAGCCATCTAAAAAAAAAACCCTGCAAACATTCAGCATAGAGGAGATACCATAGCTGAATAAAACCACAAACTAGATGCAAGCCATCTAAAAAACAAAATAACGAATATTCATAATAAAAGTTATCCATATCTGAATAAAGATCGCTAAATCAAATGCAAAGTCGCATCGAGCATTATCTCAAGTAGCAAGCTTCCACAACTGAATCTCTTGAAAATATTTTGTATGTACTGCATAAAAGTTAAGCACTTCATGTCACGAATGAACTCGCTTCAAGTCGCAGAAATTCCATGGATTGAATCCCTTGAATATCAATGCTCAAGTTCTAACCATCTTAGTGTTCACGGCTAACACTCATCTTTATGTCTGATGGCAGAATCACTGTGTGACGGACCGAAAATTTTTTGCTTCAAATGGGTCGGGTTTTGGCCCATTAGACCAGTTCCAACTTCCCAATACGCCACTCGAGAAACTGTACTTTTAAATTTTTCGAACCAATTTGATCTTACCAAACAAATGTTCATCGATTTAATTCAAATTGCTTTATAAACTAGCAAGCATTGCTTTTAAATAGGTGAGGAATGGCCAGTTGCCAATATCAGGGTAGTCGGATACCAGTCACCGTTACAGCTAACGGTCTTCCGGGTAGCCATCCGTAGATGGGAGCCCCAGTTGGGCCTGAGAAATGGCCAGTTTCCAATGTCAAGGTAGTCGGATACCAGCCACTGTTACAGCTAACGGTCTTCCGGGTAGCCACCCGTAGGTGGGAGCCCCAGTTGGGCCTGACAACTCACAGTACTAGGTCAAGCTCAACCGACTATCTTTTTCAAATGATATGAACTACTCAAAGAGTTAGCAATCATTTCTAGATGAATGGTATGAACTGCCACTATAGGCAATAACCATCCCCTTCTCATATGGTATGAATTGCCTCTGAATGGCAACAATCATCTCTCAGTCTTATTTGGTGATATGAATTGGCATCCAACAATTACCCTTCATTTCTCATTAGATGATATGAACAACCTCGAAGAAGTTGCAATCATCTCTCAAGGTAGTATGAACAGCCAGTACTGCAACTACCTCTTACTGCCAAGGTTACAATCATCTCTAAATGGATGGTATGAACTGCCAAACAGCAACCAACCCTTTTTAGACGATATGAACAACCTCATGCAGTTGTGCTGAACTGCATAGCGGCTGCCTACATACCCTCTCCGTTGCTCGAAGGGATCAAGCACGACCGTAGTTCGTCGTTTACGATGGATAATATGAACTGCTTTTTGTATCATAACTATCTCTAGTGTTGGATAGTATGAATTGCTTAGCAACAACTATCCAAAATTCATCATATCAGTAACAATTTCCTTAGCACCTACCAATTAATGGCAAGATACCAACATCTATGCTTGTACCTGCACCTGTACCTGCCATTCAAAACAACAATAGACCACATCTGTGTTGTATACCAATCCAAGCCATTAAAGTATTTAGAGCATTTTGCATTCTATAAACAAATAGACATTCAATTCACGAGCAATAACATATTCAAAGTTCACTTAATTCTAACGGTTCATTAAATAGATATACACATCAGAAGTTGATTGATCATACTACTACCTGCAGAAATCAGTCCAGATTCGCTCATGCTTTGGGATATCTAAAATAATCAGATCTTCATAAAATTCATATACATATTATGCTATAATGTAATAAAGCACATATAATTTCAGCTACAACCGTATAATCATACAGTGAGAAAATTAGCAATCACTGGAACTGTCCAGGATTTTAGTCCGCAGAATGCAATCACGTTTAGCTCACACTTAAGGGTACCTACAAAGCTTAGATCTTCTTAAAATTTTAGTGCAAGTCATCTACATTGAAGAGAAAAACATACTAAATTTTCATCCTAATCTGATAAACATACAGTGAGAATTTATGTGAACAATTGAGTGTCCAAGGTTTTAATCCTGCAAAATGCAGTCATAGATAGTGCTATCTTTGGAGTAGTAACCTGATCTTCATGAAATTTTGATCGTATCATTATGACTTAATTAAGCAAAACATACTAAAATTTCATCATGTTCCAACGGCTGGATCTAAGGATATCAATAAAACAAGAACAAAGATTTTGTTCTCAGGTTTGTCACCATCACAGTCAATTTGAGAAATAAAACAGTTGTTCACAAACTTTAGCTTTGTCAACTTATCATTTTGATTATCCTTCAGGACCACTTCATCATCTAATTGTGTGTTAGCTGCAATATGAGATGAATTATAATCATATCTAGACCTCTTACAAACCATAGAATTGAAAGTCTCTTTGATTAAAATGGAGTAAAAATCAACGACTAGTAGAATGTACAATAAGTACAACAATACTGGTCATAATCATTCATCAAGAAATAGTATGGAAACGTTAAATGATTACTACTGGATAAAGTTTATTACTACTAGTCTAGTTGCATGTTAAGTATAATCGATCTTAAAGTAATTATTTTATGAATTAGAGAAAGCCAAAAGAGATTTCAGTGACAGGGTGATTAATGCCTACATAAATAAACAGCCAACACAGATATACAAGAAGCAAGGCACAACAAACATACACAGATAACAGTTAAAAGAACACTCATGAAATCACCTCTACTTGTTACGTTTGAGTACACGTCTTCCTTGGCCTTTCTTTGGTGCAGCTTTCCCACGTCGTTTCCACATTTCAAGCTTTGATAATTGCCTTTTGTGCCTAGTTCTTTTCCTAATTTGGTGAAATGTTGGATGCAAGATTGGGGGAAACCTCCTGCACATTGGGATTCTGAAGCTGTAGTTGGTGAATGGAATGCACTATGTGCAACGATAGTTTGGCACATCTGGGAAGCCAGATGTGACAAGATCTTGGAGGAACAAACCCAAACCCCAAAGAGCACATACATAGCTGCATATATTGGTGTCATAACTCTGATGTTAAGGGGCAATATTGGCTGATGCAGGGAGGTAACAGTGATTGGGTGCAAGGCTCACAATCTGGATGAACTGGAGGCTCAGGCTACTTTTGAAGCACTAAACTGGACGAACTCGCTTAGCCACAACAAAACACAGATTGAAGGAACTAGCAGCAGCATCTACAAGGAAATCAGGGGAGAATACACCATGTTGGACTGGAAAGCTCTTTCAAGACTAGAAGAAATGAAGGCAAACAATACATTTCCGATTAATACTGCATAGAATGGAAGTACTGTAAAGAATGATGGCCATCAAAAACGAACAATATAACTTTCCAATGTTCCCATCCATATCCAGTGGCATGTTATTAAATCAACAAGTATAGCTACCAGTAGATAATTAGTCCATTAATTAAGTCATTTGTCAAAAATAAAATAACTATCATGAACTGCATGTGTAAGAGTCTCAAGAAGTCTACACACAAAACAAACCACGAATTCATCACTGTATATTCTGTAATCTACAATTTCATTTCCACGAATTTCAAACCCATTATCAGAACAATCTTATTCAAACTAGATTTTCAGGTAAATGAAAAATATAACTCAATACCACTACTAAACTTAGATTTAGATAAATTCATGCAAACCCATTCAAGCATTAGTAAAAAATTAGGCAGTACGCTATAAACAAAATTAGGGGAAAAGCCCCAAAATTGATATGAACCCTAATTTCTCTGTTTTTTTTACAATTTCAATTAAAAAAAAAGGATTTAAAGTAAAGTACCAAATCAAACATGCATTTATTGTGATACACAAACTCGTAAAATGATGAGAGTCATTTGGATCAATTGGGTGAGAACTACTTGCCACAAATCAAATTCTTAAGTGAAGAACCAAACTTTCTCTACTCCATTTATAAAATCAACGAGCATGGACGTCATTAGCAACTTGATGTAATTACATCTCCACCGGTTATGTGATTTCAACTATGTTCTCTAAATTTTTAGCGAAGGAGAAAAAATCAGCAGAGACCAAAGAAATGAAAATGGAAGAAAAGGGGAAGAAGAAGAATGAGAAGAAGAAAATTGCACCTCCCTTCACTTTCTTTCTGTTTTTGGTTTTTAACATCAAAACAAAATTACTCAATCACCCCTAATTAATTCCTTAAAAATGCCCATTTTAATATGTTTCACATGTGCTCAATATGCATGTATCACTATTATAGCACCCAACAGTTTAAGTTAAGGCACATTTTTCTATTAGCTAAATGAAATTTATTAAGGGATAACCTAAGAGTGTTAAAAGCACTTAAATATTAAACTTTTAGTCTATCTAAGTAAAAAATTTTGTTAATGGGTTTGGTTAAACCTAGGTAAAAGTTTGGAGTGTCACACACTACCTCTACACTCATCTTAGTGTTCTGACGGCAGCAATACCTCAATACTCATCTTAGTGTTCACGGCTAACACTCATCTTTGTATCTGACGGAAGAATCACTGCCTCCACACTCATCTTAGTGTTCTGACGGTAGCAATACCTCAACACTCATCTTAGTGTTCACGGCTAACACTCATCTTCACTCTGGTGGCAGAATCACTTCCTCCACACTCATCTTAGTGTTCTGACGGCAGCAATGCCTCAACACTCATCTTAGTGTTCTAACAGCAGCATTGCCTCAACACTCTCTACAACCAACTAATGTTCCAAATACCTTCCCGTTGTTGTTACGGTAGAAGAAGAATGCTCCATATACCTAAGAGTACAATCGCAGAAAGAGCAAAACTTTCTCAGCCAACTGCTACTCTTCTAGTGATACCTAACCATTAAATAATAAAAAAAGTCATACTTTACTTCATCTGGTAGACAACCATCTAGTGGTTACCACGCAAAATTACTCGTTCCGTGCTAAGCAGTGGACTTAATGTTAATGGTGGATTTTTGACAAAGGAGAAAATTATAAAATTACCTTTGCTCAGCTACGAAGACATAGAATAAATATAAATGTATCCATACAAACTATCTGTGCTAATCAGAAAGCACTGATTATACAAAATTGTGAATATTCGGAATAGAGGTGATGCCATATACGAATGAAAACACCAACCAAGTGAATACCATCTAATTACAGAGTCGCATCAAGCAAAATTTCAAGATTGCAAACTTCCACGGCTGAATCTCGTGAAAGTGCCATGTATGCACTTCACAAAATTTAGGCAGAAATGTCAAACAATTAAATCCCACAAGACTGAGAAACCCCAAATAGGCCATAATCATGGTCATGGCATTAGTCAATGTCAATAATTAATAATATATAGGATATAGCCTTGGCAACAACAAGAACAGGATTTAGTAAGCCTTAGCCATGTTTCTAACACATATGTGTCAAAATAATAAAGGAGACAAGAGCAATAAAGTCAACCAAAACGATGAAATCAATCAAAGCTACGGAGCTACAAAATAATGAAGCTATGCAGGAGTGCTAGTCGAAGCACTGAGGTGGGGGTTGCAGAACGCTGGCAGCAGCGCTTGCGCTGCGGCCACACCACATTCGGTGCTCCGTACGCCCACGCTACCCCCACGCTCCTTTGCTTTGCGCCAAGGATCCGTGCTTCATTACTGCGCATATGCTCCATGCAACGTTATGCTCTGTACGTCAACGCTCTGTGCTACCCACGCGTCATTGTGTTGCAGCCACGGCCAGTACTGCTCTTATGCTCTATAGTGTTGCTGCCACGACCACTGATCCCACGTTGCTGCCATCGTCTTCGCTTCTACCACTGCCATTATTGGGTCCCACGCTCTGCTTCTATAACATTTCCTTTCTCAAGCTAGCACCATTATTCTCTCAAGCTAGCACTATTACTTAAGTCATTACTACGAAAAAAATTGACATAAAGTCTACCAAAAATATTATTTTACAACAAGGCTCATGGCTTTGAAGCCATGACCCCACTAACTCTTATGAGAAATTAAATCATATTACAATAGGGGGATAAAACATGGGGTTTTGGTCTGGCGGTTTACAGTAACATGGGCGTAGCAGCACCCCATGACAAGGAAGTTACAAAGTCAGTGGTAAGTTGGTGCGGTTAAAAAGATACTGGACTCATGGTCTAGAAGTTTCAAGAAACTTCTCAGAGACAAAGTTGACGGCTATTCCCACAACCTCCACTTCTCCATCTCCCCACAACTACCACTATTTTATAAGGAAAGTGTGTGGTACTAAACGTTATAAATAGGCTTCTTAGACAATTTTAAAGCAACAGAACAACAGAAAACAAGCCATAGACGGAAAAGAGATAGAAAATCATTCTCAAGCTCTGTTATTTTTCTACCAAAACACATAATTCCTTTAACATTCTTTGCTTCCCTCCCCTAAGATCAACCCCTCTCCTCTCTTTGTAACCGAAGCAGAACAAATATAGATATCCTACTTATTTGGATTTGTTTTATACGATTTTGAACCTCGAACCTAAAATGTACTTCTACAATATATTGTTTTGCCTGAGGGCAATTTTTAGGTACAAACAACATCATAATAGCACTGCTTTCAGAACCTTTTCCATTCACTGTATTCTTTTGTATGTAATAGTTCTTTGCTTCAGCTGAGTGACTGAAGGCTGTTAGTAATAATGACGGGAACGCTGGAACATAGAAAAATGGTATTGAACTTGATTTTTCCCTTCCAACGATCTGACTTTGAAAAGGTTCTTCCCTGCAATGGATGGTATTCTTATGACCACTATGCTTCCACGAAAGAAATCTTATATCTACATTGTGGTCATTTCTAACTTGAAATTAAAGGATATGTAGGTCTTCTCGGGTCAACCAAGTCAACTTGAATTTCGTTTATGTTTTGTGAGGTTTCTTATGTTAAAAAAAAGAAGAATGAGAAGGTATAAAGATTTTTAATCTTGATAATGGTTATCTAATTTAATTAACTAACTCTAATCTTCTTTGTTTTTTGGTTGTCTGATCTAATTCACTAATTTTCAAGAATAATACCATGTTGAATAACCATTCAATCTTCAAACAATACGACCTTTTAATGGTCATAGGTACAATCTCCTACTCTTCTCTTTTGTAATTCATGTTAAATACGAGGAGATTTTAGTTCAATATTGTGATATCAAAATTTTCTGGTGGATTCAATTTAGTAATAAAGATGACAGAAGTTAACTGTATTTTTTAATTTTCTTTTGTTGTGCAACATAATTTAAGTAATCAACTAATTGTATGGAAGCAGCAGAGCCTGTGAATTGGGAACTGAAGCATATTTGACACCTCAAGGATGGAATACTCAAGATTGTGACCAGGTTGATTAAGATACTTAATGACCATTCAATCTTCAACCGATACAACCTCTTAATAGTTATAGGTATAGTATAATACTCTTCTATTTTGCAATTCATGTTAAATATAAGGTAAACTATATTATTCTTATCTTCTGCAATTGTTTGATCGACTATGTAAGACTTACCAAAATGGTGTTTGCTTCGGAAATCCCCATTTTTTGTAGTCATCTATTTGTTTTCAGTTGTTGGAAACTTTACCAACTTGGTGTTGCAGTTGTACCAACGTATAATATCTTCACTCTATTTAAGTGTGCATGCTTCGTATTTTTGCATAATGGATTTTAAAGGGAACGCTTGACTGTCTATTAAAGGGTTGCGTTGAACTGAAACACTTGATTATCCATGTGGATTGGAGGAATGAAAAATTTAGGACCTGGCTGTAATGGACAATACAGGCACAATATTAGATGTTTCATGCTAGGTAACGTTGGACAGTTTGATATTGGGACTCTTGGATTTTGCAAAATGCGTCCCTATTACACAAGCTTAAACTGAGGAGTGGCTACTTCATTGAACTTGCAATTTCTCTCGCTACAACCCAACTTCCTTCTCTTAAGTTGATTATTACTATTTAAATATATTGCTTTTTCACTTCCTTTTATTTTTGTTGGTAGCCATTCACCAATAATTACTTTTGTTGTTTTGGTTTTTGTTTTATTGGTTCTTACTTTTGTTTTTTTGGTTTTTAGGATATTGGATTGCTGATTGTCTTCAAATGAACCATTTTTTGTATACTTACACTATACAAATTTCAGGGTTAACGGATATTTCTTGGTTCTAAGTTAGACCATCGAAAATAAATAGGATAAATTCAGTTTTAAAATCTCCAAATGCTATAAGAAAACATGTTGATATATATATAATCATGAATTCCATTTGGTACTGTGTTTGCATTCAGTTTTGATTACTAATTATTTTTTGTTGATGTAGGATTCGCTCAACAAGAGATTCATACCAATCGGAGCCCTCTACATGTGTATTTTGAAAAATAGAACAACTAATTTTCACTAATGTATTCATATGTATATGCCTTCTAAATAATATTGTAGCAATGATATTCAAGCACCGTATTTTATAATATTATTTAAGAATATTATATTTAAAATTTTAAGTTATATAATGAACCATAAACGTAAAACAAACCATACATCATAAAAATATCAAAGAGGTTGAGCCACGGCCTACTGCCGGGGTGATACCTAGTTAACTCTCATAAATATGTTAAAAATTCAGAAACATTGAATTCCAAATTCCAATCAATTTTGTTTGGGGTAGTTTTTAGATGCGATCATATATTTTTTTTGAGAAGTCTTAAAACATGAAAGTTGTTGATTTGTCTCTTAGATTTATATTCTCATTAAAATTGCTAAATTCGGAATTTTACTTTGTGAGATACAACTGTGTTTCTAAGGTTGTTTATATCTACCTATTAAATCACTAATTGCAAGTTTGTGGTTGTTTAAACTGTGCAGGTGAAGAATTTTTTCAAAAGGCCTCCCAAGTGTAAGTATGGTAATGAGAAAATGAAGGAGAAAATAGAGAAAAAAGACTTGTTGACTCTCTAAGAGTATGGCTTGATAAGTTTTATTATTAAGAGACCACGTCCTTTAGATGAAAACTCAGATGGAAATAAAATTGATAGTGTTACTGTCGAAAGAAATAATGAACAAGAACATGACATTGAAGGGGTTCCGACAGAAGGTAACTTTTTCATTAAATTTGCTATAAATATTCTTTGACGTCTCTTTTTGAAAGTTTTCGTGTTATGAGGATATTATGGTATATAAAGAAAAATTGATGTCAATTGAGTAACAGCAAATTAATGCTAGCTGTGTAACTTGATTTTTTATTTTGATATGAATTTTTTACAAGTTTATGTTTGTCTATAAGTATCTATGTAGGTAGTCTTATCGGATTATTGGGGTTGTTATGCATTTTGGTTGCTTACTTTGTGTGTTGACCCGGAAAATTCCACTTCTGGCGCCGCGTCGTGCAGGAAAGAATTGCCCAATGCGTCACTTTGATGCTATAGAGTTTCCCTTCTTGTCAGGAAAAATGCACATTGATTCGCTTATTCAAGCATGCTTTGTACGCATGAGCCCTTCCAGCTTGACCCTTCTTATGCTAAGGGTATATGGCTTTAAGTGAGAGCATGTATCATGCATCACACTCTCGCAGCACTGTCCAGAGATAAGCATGCCTTAGGCCACCATATAGGCTATTACAAGTTTATCTTCTTGATTCTTACTTTGTTTCATCAGTATACTAAAAGCATGCACTGGTCTTTCTCGTGCCAAGAGTGCATCAGTCAGGCTCATGTCATTCATGCGAGTAGCCTATACAAGTTTCCCAAAATTGTAATCTGGTTATCTTTCTTTGTTGGCTTGATAGGTGGTATGAACATCCAATTCCATGGCTTGTAGCTACTTCATCAAGTGTGGCAACAATCACTTCTTATCTTGCACACAAAACAGATGATATGAGATTCCTAAGTATCGCAAGTATCTCTAAATTAGATGGTAAGAGCGATAAAAAGCTGGAAACTAATGCTATAACTCATTGCGTCCGCCTACGTACCTGTTTTAGGGTGAAAACAAATGTACTACAAAAGAGTACTTTCAGTAGGTTTGAGAGATCAAAATCGAACATGATGAGCCTAAACCAAGAAATGGCCCTTCAAGATATGCTTCGGTCACAAAGGTGGAGATGATAGGTTGATCTTAAGGGAGGAAAGCAAAGAAGATTGAGAAATCAATGTGCAATCGAAAATGGTAGTGTGTAATTTTAAGAATGGATTATCTCTGGGATAAATCGTTGATTATGTCTCTTAGTCCCTTATAGAATAGATGGGGCCATCTGATTATAGTTTGATAGGAAACTCATTGATTTCTCATAAGTGGTGGAAGTTACAAAAGAGGTGGAGAAGTGACGATTGTGGAGATTGTAGTGGAGTCATGTCAGAAAAATAAGGAAGACTTGTCTGACCACTATTCCTCGTCAGCTGCTCTGAAACTGTCCCACTACTTATTAACTTTTTGTTCATGGATGTGTTTCTACAACGCACGATGTCATAGATTGCCAGACCAATACCCCAATGAGAATTTCCCAATGTGTTATATTTGATATCTTGTGGAGAGAGTGGAGTCATGGACCACCACTATTTGATTAGGTCAAGTCTTAGTCAGTGAGGCAAGTTGTGCAACTCACTAGATTGATAATTAGACTGATCAGCGTCGAGTCTGGTAAGTTTAATGGTCATGTACTAGCTTAGTAGTACATGGCGTAAATTTTGATGGCCATGTATCAGCTCAGAAGTGACACAACATAAATTTGGAAGTTTTGAAGCCAAGATTAAACGAAAGTTCCCAAGGACCAGTCGTGTCGCACTCGAGAATTCGGGAAAGAAAAAGTCTTGATGAGTAGCCATATAGGGTTGACGATGGCATTAGGCAAGCGCCGAAGTAGTGATGAGTCCCTAGGGACGCGTATTGAATTGGCTGGTGCTAGCCTAGGCTAGCACCGAGAAAGAGAAGCTAGCAATGTCACTAGACTAGCGCTGGAGAAGTAAGTTGTTGGTTACAAAATGAACTAGAAGTAGGACCAAACTGAGAGTGAGCAACCGTAGGTAAAAAAGATGAACGGAAGGACGCCCAGAAGAAAGCAAAAAAGAAGAGATCATCTGCTTCAGCGAAGCTAGCGCTGGAAGGAGTAGCGCGTCCTTGGGGACGCTGCTTTGGCAGAGCTAGCACTGGCCTAATCCAGTGTTGAAGGAGTAACACGTCCTTGGAGACGCTTCCTTAGCAAAGCTAGCGCTGGCATAATGCCAGCACTGGATAATAACACGTCCTTGAAGATGTTTTCTTTAGCGAAGCTTCTTTTACTAAAAAAGGATTGAGGCGAAGCTAGCACTGGCACTTGGCCAGTGCCAATGAACGATACGTCCATTGGAGCATTAATTGTAACGTGTCCTTAAGTAAAATGCTAGAATCACATGTATTCTAAAGGATAGGATGTCAAATTGTGATGTTCTCTTTGTGAAAAAGGGTATTAAGCTAGAATGTGTCTTTGAAGATCATGCATTGATACTTTTAGAATAGATAGATGTTATTTGAACATCAATGCGCATTCGAAACGAGTTCAAGGAACTCAACTATGAAATTATGCGACTTGAGACTGGTTCAATATAGCACAAGTATTGTAAATATTAGAGAAACTACGGGATCAGTATAGAACGCATGTAGCTATTTGTAGAGACTGTATTCTTAATTCTCATGCGGAATATAAATATGATGTAAAGGCAGAAATATGCGAAGAAACATATGCGGATATTTATATGCTTCTGTTGCTAGGCAAATGGCGATTTTACAATTCTAGCACTTGTCAAAAACTCACCATCTACAACATCATACTCCGTAACTCGAAGGGATCAAGCAGAAATCGCAGTTCATCCTCATCGAGACTAGCAACTAATCCAAGTCGTGTTGAAAGGCCAAATACCAAGCAAATCCTAATCCGTATATGCCAAAGGGTCTTTCCCAAGATATGCACAAGATTGTGCATAGTTTATCCTTCCTTGGTAATTCATCATTTTGATGTATTCTCGGTTTAACAACACACAACTATGATGCATATGCATCATGAACCTCTCTCGAGTAAGAAGTACGTCATAATGATGTTTTTGCATCATATATGCTCTACCAGCCAATTTGTATAGCCTGAGGATGCATTTCCACTTAATGCACCTTCAACCAACACCCCCTCCTTATATATATATCTTATCGACATTTTTACAAATAAGTTTTTGGGAGTACACTGCCATATACCAAGTCCATTTAATTCCGCGACAACGAATTATGGATGATGCACCATAGTGATGTATTTCCAGTTCTCGTTCAATGCTCAACTTGCGAAATGCATCATAATGATTTATTGTTGCTCTTCGCCAGCATCCCACTTGCGTGATGCACCATATTGGTGCAATTTCAGTTCTGGGACGGCATGTTATGCACGCACAACACAAGATTAAAATGAAGTTTCATCTAGTTCAATGACGCATCTTTAGACACGCGTCATGCGAAAAGTGTTATTGTTACACTTTGTTCCTAAAATATTTTTTACTTCCTTTCTCAAATGTATTATTATGTTATCTTTACTGCAGGTTATCTCTGTATTAACGACAACTATGTTTCTAGCTAATTTTTTTGTGATTGCATTAATTAGGTGTAATAAACAATGACAACCAGAGATTAATGTTACTGAATTAGGTAACGAGCTAGCACAACCTACACAAGCAATGTGAATATTTTTAATCCGGCGGCTTGGATTAATCTTTATACAAGGTTGTTGATATCTGAAATTTTACTACCTGGGTCGAAGGGTCATTATTCACCACCGTAAGCCCACACTACTGGAAAATGCAAAATAACATCCGCCAGAAAGTCTCTTAAAACCACTAGAATCGACTGCTCCTAGAAGCCCTAGATTTGGAGTTTTATTCCTCAAATCGATTGTGCCTGAGACTCTTTAAAATCTTAAAAATTATGACTTACTTTAACATTCCGTCAGTAACATTGATAGACACAGTCATTTTGCTGGATTATATTTTATAAGAAAATAAAATTGATCAGCTGCATCCAAAACTGATTCAGTTGAATTTTAAATTAAAATCAAATATAATAGCAATGAACAAGATATTGAATATCCATTATATAAGAAACCCAATTCATTATATTACTTTAGCAAACTTCAATCACTCATCTCTAAATCCAAAAATAATCAATCAAGTTCAACAACTACGTTTATTTTACAACTTCAACAAACTACTCTCTTCTGATACCTCCTCCACTTCTGAGTATTATCTCATGATTTCTGCAATGAACGTGAAGATACACCATGTAGAAGTCTGGGAATTCGATAATTGAAAATACCTTGTCAAAACACTACTAACGGCGATTCTTTAAAAGGATGTAACTAGGAACTGAGTTAAGAAGATAGAAATAAGTAAAGAAGATTCTCACCTTCTTGAGTTTTTTTTTTTTTTTTGTAATTTATTAAATCAAAGTTTTATTCAAAAAAGAAAAACAGAAAGAGGGTGGCTAGGCCAGACCTCTCAAAAGGAAGAAGAAAAAAGAGCCAAAAGAAATAAAAAACAAAGAAGAAAATATTACAAGATTATTTGAATCTATAGGAAGTCAGATGTGATCTGTCATTTCCCATAGCTGAATGAATGAAAGAAGGTGGTTGATCCCACCAACGTGATCCTACGGAAGCACCCCGCTTAGCTAATAAATCAGCTACCGCATTACCCTCCTTATAAATATGAGAATATCTGAATTGAACCGAAGATAAAAACTTCAAACAATTTTCCCGGTGCACTGCTAATCTCCACGGCACCAAAGACGTATTAGAAAGAGCCATAATTACATGCATCGAATCACACTCGAACCAAATTTTAGACAGACCTCTTGCCTGAGCTATTCTAAAAGAATGAATGGCTCCCCAAAATTCAGCTGAAACAGAGGTATCAATACCAATAGATTGCGCTAGACAAAACGAAACCAACCCATTATGATCTCTAAATACTATACCATAACCTGCAAGACCAGGATTACCAAGAGAGCAACCATCCACATTAATTTTTATCCAGCCATACAGTGGTGGACACCAATTTACTGCAATCATTTTGGGAGCTTTCGGTACCTTATCCTCCACCCCAAAGAATCGTAAAATATTAAGGTCCTGAATATCATTTCGCATAAACCCCTTACTCATTAGTCCTGACTCCTTAATAAGAATTTTAAGCTTAGTCATACCCTACTGAAGAGAAATGTTCACATGACGAAAGCGCAATTGATTTCGTGCCCACCAAACAAGCCACGCACAATTTACCACTGCCACCCAAAGCAAGCTTTTAATTTGTGAACTACACTTATGTCTCCTGACTTACGTATGCCACCAGCATCAAGTTGAACTCTAAATATATTTTGTATCTATTTCCATAAAGTTGTTACAAATGAACATTCGAAAAAGAGGTGTCTTTGTGTCTCTCCACAGCAATGAACAGAACATAAATTACAACACAAAACATCGAAATTTCCTGTGCAGTACCTAACGTCATCAGTAGCAAGGCGCTGATGCAATAATTTCCTCACTACCCAAGCTCTTCTCGGCGGATTTTGAACCTCCCACAAGTCAGCGAAATCTTTATTAACAGATCTTCGAGGTCTGCAAACATCATAAGCTTCTCTCATTGTTACCAAACCACTCTTGCTTTTCTCCAAGACCATTCTATCTTGCATATGAAGGGCCATCGACACAGCCATAATTGGAATCAAAATCTCACGGAGCTCAGGCATGTAGTCATGTATATGCCATCTACTGTCCATTATAAATTCATCAAGCCTATTCAGCAAATTATGATAATCCAACTCCAAAAGGTCTGCAATAGAACTGCCTAGAGTTCCACACCAATTATCCCTCCAAGAATCAATTTGAGTACCCTTCCCACCAGCCAAACAATATCTGCCTTTAAACGTTCCCATTGCCTTCGAATACCCGGCCAAATGGAAGATTTTTTATAAGAGCTGCCAGTAGTAAACCGAGCCTTAATAAACCTACACCATTCTGAATTCCCCGTCATGATCTGCCAAGTAGACTTCATCAAAGCCGCGTGATTCAAGCTTACCAATGACCGTATTTTAAGCCACCTTCTTCAAATGGCAAGCACAATTTTTTCCACCCTACAGTATCGTGTTTCATGATACCAATATCCCCCGACCATAAAATTTCTCATCCAGTTTTCAAGAGTATGAATACTTGCCTTAGGCCACTCATACACATGAAAACTATATAATGAGGAGCTTATTACTACAAACTTTACTAATTCCACTCTACCCATCATGGAAAGAGATTTCCCTTTCCAGGTAGCGAATTTTAGTTTAATTTTGTCCAATATCGACTGGATATCCCTTTTCTTAGGTTTACCCTGAAAAATCGGAACACCCAGATATCGGAAAGGTAAAGATCTCATACGAATACCGTAGTGAGCAGTTAAGGCAGTTGCTCTTCATAATATGTGTTTGCTTGCAAACAAAGTGCACTTAGAGGTGCTCAGTTGTTGCCCAGAACAAGCACCATATTCCTCGAATAAATTCATGAGATTACATACATCTCTAAAAAAGCCTTTAGAGAAGACCATAATGTCATCGGCATATAAAATATGAGAAGGAGCAACCGTACCTCTAGGCGAAGATATAGCATGGATTTTTCCTTGTTCAAGCAAGTGAGATATACCTCTACTAAGCACATCTTCAGCTAAACAGAAGAGAATGGGAGAAAGAGGATCCCCTGT
The DNA here is from genome assembly GCA_023531435.1 of Papaver californicum. Taxonomy (NCBI): domain Eukaryota; kingdom Viridiplantae; phylum Streptophyta; class Magnoliopsida; order Ranunculales; family Papaveraceae; genus Papaver; species Papaver californicum. The sequence goes on along the minus strand of JAJJMC010011347.1, from coordinate 5,398,313 downwards.
CGAACTCCCCTAGTGCAACTAAAGTAACCCGTTGCTTTATCGTTTACCATAATTGAGATTCTCGTTGAATGAAGAATCGTTTGAATCCAATCAATAAATTTAGGACAGAAACCAAAAACGTGCAAGGTACGAAGCAGAAAATTCCAATCAAGAGTATCGAAAGCTTTCCTGATATCGAACTTCAAAGCTATATTACCACCATAACACTTATTATCCAGAAGATTGATCGCCTCGGAGGTAAGAGTAATGCGCTCGAAAATGCTTCGCCCTTTTAGAAAAGCCCTTTGTTGCGGAGAGATAATTCTGGAAGCTATAGGGCTTAGACGAGTAGCCAAAATCTTGCAGATGATTTTAAAGTGGAAGTTACCAAGGTCTACAGGCCTAAATTTCTCGATAACATCAGCCCCCGGCTCTTTCGGAAGCAGAATAATATGATTAGGATTCACATTTGGCACCAACCATGCACGCTCACATAAGACTGACTAAAGGTTGGGTAGAAGGTGCAAGAACATCTCCCTTAACTACGACATAAAACATTACTATATCTGAATTACTCATCAAGACCAAAAGGATAGCAATAGGTACCAACATGAAAAACGGACCTGGGTCCTTTCTCCATTGGAATGTAACAAACGAGAAGTACCTGAAATGAAGAAACAAACAAGAAAAAAAAAATCTTAGATTCATAGAATGTAAACGGAAAGACTGAGGAACTACATCCTATAGAAGTAACAACACAATGTAAAAATGCTGGATTAATTAATCAAATGAACTCTCAAATTCAAACCACCCTTGTGCCAATAGAAACTCTTATATTCTGAACTCTATTAGAATGAGACCAACTTGAACTTGTATGACCAACTTACAAGGAACTCAAAGTACTTACAGATTAGGCTTTGTAATCCCTCTTAGTTGACGCGGTGTTGCAGGCTTAGAGCCGTATTCCTCACTGCCATGACTATTTGAACTCCACGCGTCACAACAACAACACGTTCAGTCTCAGAGCCAATACCATTTGATGATCCTACCAACACAATGGTAGGAATTGGATATTAATATCACTCCCTGTATGCACAATCAATTATCATATCAACACAAAATTCAGAAACTAAAAAATTGAAAAATCTATATCAGCATCAGATTCGGTGACAAAATCCATTTGAAGAGACTGAATGATTCATTCATTAAACCAAAAGCACATATCGTTTATGGCTATAAAACAAAGGCCTAAGAGCAATGTATATGAGAGATGATGATCAATATGTTCTATTTCCATATTTAGTTATAGTTTGAAATGGGAGCTACATAAATCACTAACTAGTTAACTAATTATTACTACAACTGTTTCGCCACATGTGTGTTAAACGGTTAATGGAAGAAAGATTGTATTCATTAAAAAATGGTACAGGAGGGTGGGTAATATTTAGTAGGTCCACGACATAAAGCTCGACGACTGAATTCCATCACTGTGTTGCACGTGTATATACTTCACATGCAGAAAGATACTATAAAATCAAAAACTTGACCTTTTCCCAAATTTAGAGAACAAAGTGTACACCACATACCATGAAGTAGAAAAGTACAGGTGAAAGATCAGAAGTGACTTGAGGCCAGTCTGTGTGCGCAGATACTTTGTAAATCCCAGCCAAATGAGCAACAAGTTTAAGCATATTCGGCCACTCAATAGGGAGCTGGTATACAAAAGCAGAACTATGTTGAACCATGCATACATAAGAAGAGGCGTCCACCACCTTGTAACACAGGGATGTAAATGTAAGTTATTTGTAGTAAACAACACAACTGAAGCTTCAGGTTAAAGACGCCAATGAAACATATTATAGACTAGGGTATTACCCGTGCCTGGTCAGCACAGGCTATTTCACAGGGTCGTTTGCTAGGTTCTTTAATATTACGGAATACCGATTTATAATTGTCATTGTAGATGATGCAGATTTAAAGGATCCCTATATATTAAAATTATTTTTTAACCGTGCTCATTGTTCCTAATCAGATTCAACCGTGGTAATACTAATACTATTAACAAAAAATAAACATATTAATAATAACTGACATCTGAGTTATATTAAAAAAAAAGAGGAAAATTGTTGTTCAGCTTTACTCATCTTTAATTCGGTATTTTCATCAAAATTGATATCTAGAATTCTTGATTTCGAATTAAGTGCTAAATTATGATCAACAATTCCTCTTTTTATGTTGTATGATAATTTTCCATTGGATAATTTACCATTATTTATGATCGACAATACTTCTCCATTCATGGACTCTATTGTATTGTATTTTGTTTTATCCGCCACTTCGCAACCATCCTCTTCCATGTTTGCTTCAATGACTAATCCGGGTTCAAATCCTTCTCTACTCTTAATATGTTTTCCCTGACTTCTTCTGCCTTACAGGAAGTGCCTAATCCGGGTGTGTTGGTAGTGATGACTTCTTTAAAAGGACACTAAAATCAGGGTTGGGTTAGATGATGCGGATGGTATTGGCATAGGATGTCATGTAGGCTTCAAATATTGGCTACTGTTGTAAATAAAATACGTTTTTAGCTATGGATTGATATCCATATTTGTTATATAGGAATTAGCATACTCATTATAACGTACAATTCAATAAATAACAGTGCCCGCAACCAATTTAACCACCAAACAGTAAGAAAAGCTTTAGTTTTGTGTCGTTAATGACGCTAGTTGTGGCACTTCCAATGCCTTCACAGATAATAAAAAATCGCTACTAAACATAGCAGTCTCACGGTTATAATGTGTGAACAACCTGAATAGTAATCTTTAGGTGAGGGGGTAAGGGGACATAAATATGATACTCCACTCCAACCACTAAATCTATGCTTCAAAAAGAAAGAAAAAAAACAAACTAAATCTTCACCCATACCATACTGTCAGATGATTGCAAAAAGCCTATTTGTTTTAGTTGTTCCCCTCAATTAATAAAGATTGTTAACGAAGTATTAGAGAAAAGATGCAGTAGTGGCCAACTATATGGTATTGGTAGTTTGGTACCTTCAAATAAAAAAAATAAAATGACAAAAGTGGAAAGGGTACATTCTGCTTTTATCTATCGACGCTCTTCTCTTCCTTATGCTCTTCCTCTTCACTTTTTTCCCACGCTTGGTCTCTGAAAAAACAAAGTCCATCAAGAACAAAGCTTATATTAGAATGCAATAAGAGTTTAAATTTACCAAAGAGGGAACTTGATTTTGCATGTTAAAAAAAAAAAATTACTCAATTGGACTGTTAAACACCATCAGAACGCATAGGTGTACGTAGTAAAAACTGCGATGTTTTGACCAATGTAAAGCAGTGGTATATGAGATATGAATAAAGCCAACCAAGTTATTCTATTATGACAGATGAACAATTTATTTGCTTTAGAATTTAGAAATGTGTAAACACTATGTGAGCTGCAAAAATCGATTTAGCACTGTCATGATGAAGACACAATAGACAAAGTATAGCATCCTAGTCTGGTTGAAGGTGGTTATAACATGTCAAAGACCTGAATATTAACCTTCAAGTAAGGTGGTAAGGTGGCATAAAGAGGATAGAGGAAACCACTTTAAGTTAACTGTCAGATGGGAGGGACAAACAATTTTCTTTTGTTGTCTTCCTCGATTCTCTTAGCCACGGTAAAACTGATTTATCAGATTCAGTGAATTTTTGGGAAGCTTGAAAGGAAACACTGTAAATAAAGCAGTTGAGAAAATATCTAGTAGAGGAAAATTACACCCCCTAGGTTCCCATAAACTAAGTAAATGGAAAAGGAATCGATGGGTAAGTGTACATTATTATTTTCCAACTATGTTCAGAGAAAGCATTCACTCAATTGGACTGTTAAACAACATAAGAAAACATATCTGTACATAGGTAAAAGGGCGATGTTTTTACATATCTACAGCCTTGGTACATGACAAATGAACCTATATAACCAATTGGTAAGAACCCAGAAATTCATTCTGTTAGATTCCTCAGTGGCGTATGTTTCAAACATCTCGTAATCTCCATTCATTCTCAAGTAAATTTCGCACATTGCACATGTAATTGACTTAGCATATACCATACAATGATATATATGTTTGCTTTAGAAACAGGCTAACAACTCTCATCGTCAATACTGAAACCACAGACATTTAAAAGTATAAAGTAGAAGTCCAGGCTTCACATACTACCCCAGTAGAATCCAAAGCCCTATTTGAGTGGTAACAATCTAACCACCAATAAGGAAATCACTCTAATTACCTAAGTCAAAATCTGGAGAACTTGAGATGCAAACATGAGTGATGCAGACATTATGAAAGAAGGAAACCAAGTAGATTTACCTAGACGCACAAATTGCATTAGCCAAAATCTGCCGCCCTGTTTAGACCATACTGTAAATAGGAGAAGATCAATGAGTTAGTATAATACCTAATATTGTGTTATATCCTGTAACTGCAAGTATACCTCAAACATATATGACGTGCCCGAGACTGTGAAATAGTTTTAAATGAGCATACATGGTTTCTTGGCAATAAAGTGCATTAGATATTCAGCAAGAATAAAACAACAGTAGTAAATCAAATTGTATCTTACCATACTACTAAAAAAAGACATAAAATCCCACTGAGAGGATGAAATATAATGCCAAAAGTTTAAGTAATTAACTGACTATGTTACTGGCATACACACCCTAGAAAGCATATGTACTGAAAGCTACATAACATTATTTCAAGCCATTCCCTTACAGACAGTTCGACAAAAATGAAATTGCACATATAACAGGAAATCATTTCACCACCTAGGCTTTTTTAGCAAGCTAACGGATGCGAATCTTACCTAAAATTTAATTGGACAAAAATTTAAAAAATGAAACATTAGGTGCTTGGATGGGCAGTAGTGGTAGAGTTATTATGCCTACATCACTCACTGCAAGACCGTCTAATCTCCATATAACCTAATGGGATTCTTATCAAGCCAAAGTTCATAAGATGGAGAATACTATAATTAGATGGGAAGCAGTAGTTGAGTCATCTCAGCATCATGAATATCTACAGATATCTCTAAACTCTTTTTTCATCTAAATGGAAACTTAAGGTACGAAAATCTTCTGCATTGCACTTACTTCATTTGGCTTCGAATAATATAAAATCATTTACCTACTTCATTAGGCCTCTAATAATACATAACCATAAACCGTAATTTCATATACAAATTCTCAAAACCCAAGAAAATAAAATGCGGGGAGTTAATAAATGGATAAATAAATATAGCTTAAGAGCAACGCTCAAGAATTTCGACATGAGTATTACCGCGCCAAAGTTTAAGTGCCTCTGCAGAGCTTCAAATCGGGAACAATGACACTATTAGTCGTAGTTCGTAGAGAGAAGAATAAACCATGTATAAGCTGGAGCAACAGAGAAAGAGAACCACAATTCAACCTGTACAGTGTGCTCAAAATTTACAAATTAACTTCAGAGACATACTTGTTTTAGAAAACTGTAATCAGCGCAATTCAGAACAGTACCCAAGACTCCAATCTTAATCTCTTTGTTGTTATTGAAGAAGCTAATTTTTTTGAATTGTTTGCGAGTATGGTTCGTAAAATAGAGAAGAAAAATCAGAAAATAGATAAAAGGTGTTATGGTGGGGTGATCCTGACATGAAATCAAAAAAATTCAAGAGATTGGCCGAATACTTACATTCAACTGAGAGGGTGATCCAAACTTGTGTTTTGTTTGGAAAAAATTTCAAACATGTAAAGAATGTTAATTAAGAGTCTCACCCTTTTGCTCTCCTTGAATGTGCACAGACAACTGCAGCATTTTAAATAACATGTGGATGAGCTCCTTCAACGGCTGGTAGATTTCCATGACCCAAAACGTAGACATCCACATGAGATTGAAACTCTGTAGTAAGTAAAACCACTCCCTGCACAATGAAATTTCTTTATGAGAAAGAAACAACTTACGTCATTAAGCCACTACAAAGCAACTCATAGATCTGTCTAAGCTTCCTCTCATCACCTACCAGGAAAGAGTAGTCATTGTTGCAGCTTCTCTACCTAGTGATCCACCGAGGTCCTACAACATCAAACAACTCATATGTTGTTAATTATAAAGATAAAAAATCCATTGACTCTCATTTTCAAATGATAAAACAAAAATTGAAAAAGTAAAATCACCTCATATAATTGACAATCATTGGCTGCTATAAATGATCACTATGTAGTCTGTTTCGAAGATAGAGCCAACATACGTGTTCTGAGTGATAAGGTAGTCCCGTAGTCTCAAGATGAAATGCTCAATTATCATTGCGTTAAGTGATTGCCCACCTACATTTATCTTTGCCTGGAAGACAGAAACTGATAGGCATGAGCAATGCATCCTCAGGTTGTAAGAATTGAGCAAGCAATATAGATGGATCTTACCTTTGCATCATTGCAATGACCATCTGAGGACTTTCTGGTATCCCATGCTCTATGAAATGCCTGAAGCAACAGAGTACAGTATCAGAAAGGATTCTATTTGTCTAAATCATTGAACTTGGGTTTCTCCAGTAGAAAGAGTAAACATGAAACATTAAATTCTAGTGAGCTATTATAAGGTGGTAGAAGGGTCTTAGTCATACATTCAGCATGCATGAATTATAGACAGTGATCCATAATGCAAGCTTTTGTTGGTGACTGAGGCCACGTAAGTCAGCCGACCTAAGTTTCCCAAGAAGGAGCCTGTAAAATTGAGAAACTTCATGAGTAAACAGTTAGCATTGTCATGGCATAAACTGTTCAAGTAACTTAATTCAGTCTGTGTCAGAATAGATGAGTTTGGTGTTGGAATGGGATCCACTGAGCTGGCTTTGATTGCCTGTAAGTGCTTATATGGGCCTACATCCCATTTCTCAAATTCTTTACAGTTACCATAAGGGTCTCTAAACTCAGCTTCATCAGTTTTCTTGCATGAAGAGGATTCAAATAAGGAATCAGATCCCTCGGCCTTCTGTGTCCTCATTCTCAAGAGAATGGAAGATTCTCAAATTCCTAATAGTGTTATTGAACCACACAAATTTTGGTTAGTGGCCGATGTACAATCAGAGTATACAGGTCATGGAAGCTATAGACGGGAATGATCTTTAAAAAATCTAGAATGGAACCTTGAAAAAAAAAATTGTGCTAACTGAAAGAAAAGTCATCATTATCTCCAGAGTCAGTATGGGGGTATGTCTGATTGGTTGTTGCTTTCAATAGAGTTGATGTACTTGGCGTCTTTCGTAGCTCTAATAGCTACGCTGTTGCCCATATAAGTTCATCCTGATAAAAAAAAGAACATGGGTATTATTGCAGGCTAAGATTATGTAGGAAATTGGGTTTTTATGAAAAAAATTATTAGGTTTAATTGATCAAGCTTTCGGCCTCTAAAGCCAAAAAAACAGGTTTCTCCACCGCGAAGATACAGAGGAAAAGCTTAAAAAACCTGTAGATGTAAAATACACCAATGAAAACACTACGGTTCATACAAACCAAAAATCTGTAAATACCAGCTAAGAAACCCATAATCAAAATTAAAACAACCAAATAATGAATAAGAAACAAAACTGTGAGACAGGGGGAAATATAAGAACACACCTTGATTAACAGATTTTGAAAGACCGATTGATGAGGAGGATCCACTTCATGAACTGGTTTTCTGATGACCTTGGAATAATATTAGAAAACCAACAAAAGCAACAAAGTGAAAAAAACCCTACAAAATCAACAAACCACGATCAATAAACATAGAAACTTGAAGCAAACAATCAAAAGAGCAAAAAAATCCTAAGAATATAGTTCTAGGGTTTCTATATATATATATATATATATACCTTTTTCTTCTAGTTCATCATCATCTTACTGATTCTGCTTTGCCTCCTAATTCATCTTATTAATTTATTAGGAAATGGCTAATCAGCGAATCACAGGAATTGGTAATCTAGTTGTATTAGAGTAATGGGTAGCCGATCTCACATATCTAACTTCAATTGTATTAGTGATTCCCAGGTTTGGATGCTGCATAGTTTACCCCTTCAATTAGGTCTTTTGGCTGTTGCACTTGTATACACCGAGGAGCCTTCGCTTATCTGCATCACAAATTACAAAACTCCTAAATCAGTAATAGGAACTGAAAACTGGGGATATCATGACACGCTTAGGAATTCTCAATGGCCTACAAACCAAACCCAGTTTGCAAACAACTTGGACCAATTCTCAAAACACTGAAACAATTCCATACGTTTTATGAAAATTCTGTAGCTAAAAATTACCAACCTTAGTGTTGAACCAACAGATGTAGTGATCCCCTGTAGGGTAATAGAGTACAAACAAACAATTCTGCAAAGGAATCATGATTTAATCTGTTTTAGCATTCTAAACAATTATGCATCCAATTATGCTCAAAATATCTACAGTATACTTATGCACTAACCTTTCTCGCCTGGATACAATGGCGGGGATGTCTATACTTGTGTAAACTCTGGTGGCATTTGTTGATGACAGGGTGATCTTACCTGTGTTGGCAGTGGGAAAATTTGAACAGTGTGTTAAACTACAAAGATAAATTAGATTTTGATAACAGACTAAAGTGAACAATGGCATTATTACCTTGATAACTATTCACTGAAGTAGAGCAAACAGCAACCAAGACCCGGCCGGGAATAGAGTCGCAATCAATTGGATCATTCCAACCCATGTTATTTTATTTATTTTTGTGATCGTAATATGTTAAAATGGTTGATTTCAAAGAAAAAAATTAGATTTCCAGAAACATTTACGGTTGGGTTCTGTTTAAATACCAACCGTAAATATAAGTTCTCAAGAACTTATGGTTGGGAATCCAACCGTAACTGGTTTTTTCTAAATTTTATGTTTAAGTTATTTCCAAACCCAACCGTAAATCGGGATAAAGGAGATGAAGATGAAAGTTTACAGTTGGGTTCGATTCTGAACCCAACCGTAAACTATTTTACAGTAAAACAAAAATGGTATTTGCGTTTGGGTTCGATTGTCAATTCCAAACCGTAAATTATCCTAGATAGTTCAAATTTTTTTGATGATTATTTACGGTTGGGTTCGATTGTCAATTCCCAACCGTAAATTCTTCTGGATAGTTCAAATTTTTTTTGATGATTATTTACGGTTGGTTTCGGTTGTCAATTCCCAACCGTAAATTCTCCAGGATAGCTCAATTTTTGTTTTGGTGATTATTACAGTTGGGTTCGATTGTCAATTCCCAACCGTAAAATCTACTGGGTAGTTCAACTTTTTATTGAGGATTATTTACGGTTGGGTTCGAATGTCATTTACCAACGGTAAACATGTTTACGGTTGGTTTTAAAGCCAAAACCAACGTAAATTTGTTTACGGTTGTGTTTGATATGTGTAAAACAACCCTAAAGAATTCTGAATTTTCAAATTTTTGGTTATTTGTGTTGAATTGTTTGGAAATTATCTAACTTGTGCTTTCAATTTGTATTGATTGTATGTTGTAGGAATAAGGATTGGGAAAACTCCACGAACAAGAGGGGTAATAATTTAACACCGATTGATCACACTCCCACCCCTCGCCACGAAGTTCATTTAGGGGTAGATAATAGAGGCTTGAGAAAGAACGATAAGAAGAAGAAGAATTTTGAGGTAGGGGTGGTAGCTCTAGACAAGAATTACTACCTCAAGATGAATCTCATGTTTTCGAAGACTTCGAAGAGCTACCGGTGGTGAGTGGAGGTGCGCTTGTGATTAGAAAACCACCACAAGAGGAAAAATATGATGAAGAAGAGACTTACGGAGAACAATTTTTCGATCAAGGCAAAGGTAAAGAAATTGTTGTTGCTTCGCCTCAACCTCAAGTGAAGGAAAGAAAGCCAAGGAATAAACCTTCACCGAAAGGCAAGCATATTCCCAAAGGCAAAGATGTATTGTTTCCTAAGAAGAAGAATGGAAGACTTTGGGGTGAGGCCCCAGACAGGTCTGCAATATTATTTGGTTATCCGCATTCATGGGCTGCCAAAGTTGCTGAGACTAGGGTATTAATCTAAAAACTTCTCTTGTTTTGTTAAATTTCCGTTTGTTTAACTTCAAGTTATAACTTGTTGGTACGATTTTGATTAAAAAAGATTGTTTTTATTCTTTGTATGATCATATACAGGCCGTGAAGAAATTGGTTCGTCAAAGGGCTCAACATTGGTCGTTAGCTGAAGAAAGCAAAACCGTCCATGTTCTCGTAAATGGTACAGGATTAGCTCCCGGAATTACCAATTCTATGTTGGAATATGACAGTGTTAACTGCACAGCCTTCAGGGAACATTATTGGCCTGAAACCGATACGTTTCATCTCCCATTCGGCGAGATGACAATAACGCCGGATGATGTCAAGTCAATTCTTGACTTACAAGTTGAAGGAAAAGCCGTGTATGAAGATTTTGACAACAACATGTCTTGGAGTGATCTCTGTGTCCTTGTTAAAGACACACTTGGATGGGAGAAGACAGAAGTCGAGTTAGAGTTTAAACTGGCTGCTAGAGATAAACCGGGTGAAGTTCCGAAGAAAGGTTTAGGTATGACCAAGAAGATCTTGTTGCGTAGTCTGAGGGAGAAGTTTGGAGGAACCCTGCAATTGGAAAAGGATGGGGTCGTCATAGATGAAACTAGCGTACAGCCAGTGCGGGGCAACTCAGGAAATAGTGTCATCGCTCACTTTCTATAGTGGTTGAAGGATCTCCAGAAGACGCATGAGTATTCATGGGGAACTACCACCCTCGCTTACCTACTTTCCAACCTTAGAAAAGCTTTGAGGGTTAGAGGTACTGAGATTGCCGGGAATACTGGTCTTCTTCAGGTAATTTATTGTTGGAACTTCAATGTTTAACTTGAAAAAAAAATTGCGCATTATCTTATATTAATATTTATTATCTTCATAGGCATGGGTCTATGATCACTTTCCGAGCCTGGCTTCTAAGACGGAGTGGAGCGGTGATTTTACTGGACCTACAGGAAAGAAATTCAGATTCACCAGTACTCAGTCAAAGCATAAAGAAGTACAAATAGCAAAGAAGAGAAGTGAAATTGATGCTTTCACCGTAGAAGATGTGGTGTTTGATCCTTATGTGAATATTGACATAGTTGATGATGGAGTAGTAGAAGATTTACGTCAATTATTAGACGTGTCAGGCTACAACAGGCCTTTGTACTATCTGTTTGGTTTCGTGATGTGCAACCCTCGTCGAACTCTCCGCCAATATGGCTATGTCCAAACCAAGGTAACAATCGAAGCCTTTAAATTGTGTGTGAATGGCTCCATGATCGAAGGCCCAAGCATCGTGCTCAACTACATCCCAACGCCTTCGGTCGCGGTTTGGAACAACCGCCATAAACCGGAATCAAAGAGAGGAGGTAAATCCATCTTCGGGCACAAAAGAGGTCGTAGAAGATTACTTTGGATTGGTACCGCAATTTTGGTCATCCAAATGTGATTAATATTGATCCAGAATCTATGAGAATACTTCAAAGGGGTCAAGGAAACAACACATGAGATGGTCTCATTGATGTTTGGAAGAAGGCATATTTCAATTTGGTACGTAAATTACTTATGTTATTAATGTTTTTAAGATTTATTATTAAAGACTAAACCAATATTTGTTTTCATATGTGAATAGAAAAAGAAAGCACTTGCATTGGCAGAGTCTATGACTCCATGCATAAGTAGAGGTGATGTGATGACGGTTGAGCAACAAAAGAACCTGCAACACAAAATGAGGAAACTTCATGAATCAAAAGAAGATGAGACGGTGCGAAGCTTAAAGAGGAGTAAAGCCGATACAAGAGGTGTGAATACTAGCCAAAGAGAGTCGCAACCTAGTGATGAAGACACACATGATGAAGCCGAGGATGTGCAAGGTGGTGCTCGTACTCATGGCGGTCGTGTTGGTGCTCGTACTCGTGGCGGTCGTGTTGGTGCTTGTACTCGTGGCGGTCGTGCTGGTCCTCGTACTCGTTGTAGCACGAGCAAAAAAAGAGTTCGTCATGGTGATCGACATACCCCTCCTCCTTCTCCTTAACTCTACGTTGATTCTAAAAATTGCGTCAAACTTAGGTTTTTTTGTGGGTGGATTATAACTTCTTGCGACAATATTCATATCTCAATTTAGTTAGAATGTATGAGAAAGTTTTTATCTTAAATTGGTCTAGCTAAATTTCATGTTTTATTTACAAAAATTTCAAGTTGGAAACCAAGCAAAGGAGAAATCAACTTAAAAAACAAAACAACTGATTATTTACGGTTGGGTCCACAAGTCCATACCTAATCGTAAAACAGCTAGAACCATATTTCCTGAAGTTACGGTTTGTTTTTGAATCAAAACCCAACCGTAAATATTCTTGGACCCTTTTACAGTTGGGTTCGATTGACAATTGCCAACCGTAAATTATCCTAAATAGTTCAAATTTTTTGTTTTGAAGATCATTTACGGATGGGTTCGATTGTCAATTCTCAACCGTAAATTCTCCTGGGTAGTTCAAATTTTTTTGATGATTATTTACAGTTGGGTTCGATTGTCAATTCCCAACCTTAAATTCTCCCGTGTAGTTGAACTTGTTTTATGTTGATTCTTTACGGTTGGGTTTTGTTTGTTTGAATGACCCTATTTACTTTAAATCTAGTAAAATTGAATGAATAAGTTTAAAAATTTGATTTTTAAACCCAAATTTGGAGTGAAAGGAAATACAAAAAAGGTCCAGGAACATTTACAGTTGGGTTGGGACTCAAAAACCCAACCGTAAAACTGTAGGGAAAAAAATGACAGGTTTACGGTTGGGAATCAAAAATCGAACCCAACTGTAACTGGTGCAACAAATACCCATGCACATAATGCGTTACGGTTGGGTCCTATGCTAAAACCCAACCGTAAAACTGTTACGATTGATTGTTCCTCCATGAAAATATGGTTACGGTTAGATTAGGATGAACACCTAACCGTAATTGTTAGTTACGGTTGGGTACGATGCTGAAAACCCAACCGTAAAACTTTTACGATTTGGTTTCCGCCATGAAAGTACGGTTACAGTTTGGTTAGAATGAACACCTAACCGTAAATGTTGTCTACGGTTTGGTTCGACAAGAAAACCCAACCTAATGTTCCCTGAATCACAAAAAAATCATACTTTTTTACGTAATTTCATCAAATTTGAGTCATAAAAAGACCAAGAGTTTAAGTTAGAGGTATACCTGACTACTCTGGTTGAGCGAATCAAAATCTAGGGTTTTTAAAAAAATTACAAAAAATTCTCTTTCATTTCTTCTACTTTTTCTTCCCACCAAACCAAAAAGAAGAAAATTTTGATTTGATTTGATTAAGTATAAGATTAATTTAGATTAATTATTATTAGTCTAGTCTATTAGTTAAGTAGTTTTACTAATATTAACTAAACAGGGGTAGTTTAGCCATTATGAAAATATAATGAATAAGAGATTTTTGGAATTCATACCTAGTGTCCCTATTTTGTCTTCACATGGGAAGCTCTATTATTGGAATGGGAAGCCCCTATATGAGGTTTCATAAAGAAAGCACTGGGTAGTCTTATTTATAAAGCTTAAGTAGACTTAAAAAACTCATTTCCGCTAGTACCAAGTCTATAAAGGGAATAGGGACTTATCTTAGCCTAAAGAAGGGGCTCAGTCCGATCCAATTTTAATATCCAGGGGAAAAATAGAAACGGAAAGTAAAAGTTTGTTGACTAAGGGGTAAGGATGGATTAAAGGAAAGAAATAATAGTTTGGTACTTTCTGATAAGGTAAAATTTTGAAGCCTGATATAGGGGCTCCAACTTCAATAGAGGGGCTCCAAGTTGAGGCGAGGTGACCCAATTTTACGATAAGGGATGTCCTAGGGGGTAAAGTTAAATGTCCATTTTACCCTTATACCAATTAAAACCTAAACACTTTTAACATTATTCATAACTTTTAAAAACTACACCAAAGAAAAACCCAACCGTAATCCATCGCAATTCATCGCCGATTCGCAAAATTCATCGTCGATTAAACTCAACAATTCGAGATGAAGAAGCATACTAAAGGCGTTAAAGGTAGTAGTGATGGCAATCAACCCTGCTCATTTCAACCTAATCAAGAGATTCAAGAAGAAATCGATAGTGAAAAGCAAAATCAATCACCGAAAAGTCCAACAATGGTGTATCTAAGGTATTGTACAAAACCCATGTATTCTTAGAACTTGTAATTGATTGATTCACATGTTTGATTGTGTTTTTGGGAAAAAAATGTTAGACACAGTTGATATTACGGTTGGGTCCGTGTGAAAACCCAACCGTAATATATCATGTTCTTGAGTATTACGGTTGGGTTATTTTCAATACCCAACCGTAAATCAAAGGGAAGAAGATGAATAGTTAAGGATATTACGGTTGGGTTTCAAAATAGAACCCAACCGTAAACAATTTGCGCCATTTTTTAAAAACAATTTACGGTTGGGTTTTGAGAAAAACCAAACCGTAACAATAGCGTCCATAAAAATAATGTGCACATCAGGCTACATGTGAATTACGGTTGAGTTTTTGTTAAAACCTAACCGTAACATATGGATAACATTTTGTACTAAAACTTTACGGTTGGCTTTTGAGAAAAACCCAACCGTAACAATAACGCACATAAAATTTTTGTTAGGGTATTACGGTTGGGTTTTAAGAAAAACCCAAACGTAAAAATGATGTCCACATCAGGCTACATGTGAGTTACGGTTGGGTTTGTGTTAAAACCTAACCGTAAAATATGGGACAAAATTTTCTACTAAAAATTTACGGTTGGCTTTTGAGAAAAACCCAACCGTAAATAATCCTGTGTAGTCAATTTTTTTTTAGTTGAAGTTGAATTGCTTGGAAATTATCTAACTTGTATTGCTTGTGTGTTGTAGGAAGAATAAGAGGAGTAACAATTTAACACCAATTTCTCACACTCCAACCCCTCGCCACGGAAAGCATTTAGGGGTTCAGAAGAGAGGCGTGAGTAAGACCCATAATCCATCTTTTGAGGTAGGTGCTGGTAGTGTTACTCAAATTGCACAAAAGGAATATAATGTGTTCCAAGGCTTGGGTGATCTACCAACACCTAGAGGTTCTGTTGTGATTAGAGAACCACCACAAGAGCAACAACATGAGGAAGAAGAGCGGGACAGAGAACAACATGTCCCTCAAGGCAAAGGTAAAGAAATTCCAAAAGAAAAGGCAAAGAAAAGGGTTTCCGAAAAAATTCCCAAATAAAAGGCCGAACCTCAACTGTGGCCTAAGAGGAGGAATGGAGGACTATGGGGTGAGTCCCCAGACAAATCTGTAATATTATTTGGTTATCCCCATTCATGGGCTGCCAAAGTTGCTGCCAAATATCGTTTGTTACAAATACTTTGGAGCAATGGTTCGTCTTTATAGCTGACGTGTTTTCTAGAAAGGCTTTTTTCAAAAGATTCCTTAACTCTGTCAAGGTCACGGAGAAAATAATCGTGCATCGCTTCGAAGACCGTAACAAACCCACCATCACAATTATAAATCTTCTTCTTTATTCTGTTGTAAGATGACTCCACGGTACTTGTAGCTTGGTTGTCAAAGTGCATATATTGGTTTGTGAACGCCGCTACAAACTTCTCTTTGTGCGGATTCAAACAATGGTCCATCAAATAGTTCACAACTTTTGGATAATTACTCCAATGCAAGCATAACATACGAACATCTTCTTCATAATCTTCCTTGGTGATAGACCATGTCAAAGCGTCCCATTAGTTTGGAAACTAGCCCATTTTAGTTCCGCCAACTTGTCATCCTCCTCGAATTTTTCTTTGGCATTTTCTTGTTGAGGTACAGGTAATTTCCTAATTCTCTCCATCTCGTTTTTCTTTGTTGGCCAAATAATCGGTTTGCACTTGGTTTGAATATTGTTCCACAAGTAGAACGTGCAAAGAAGATGATGAGCATCTGGGAATACCCTTACAATGGCATTCATCAAGCCTTGTTCTTTGTCGGTGATAATTACCTTAAGGGTATATCCTTCAACGTAGAATAATTTAATTTGTTCCAATGCCCACACATAGCTTTCTTCGAGCTCGTTTCTCGAGAAGCAAAAGGCAACACTAAACGGGGACTTGGTAGAAGTTTGGCCTACAACATTCAAAACCGGGAGCTCATACTTGTCAGTTTTGTACGTGCAATCCATCATAAGCACTTAATGGGAGCACCGTGCTAACTTTATAAACTCGGGATGAGCCAATATAATATGCTTAATTTCTTTATTCTCATTTTCTTCGTGAAACATGGTATAGTTTTTCGTCTCCCCCAAGTACAAAAGTTGTTGGATCGGGTCCCTTTCTTCCCATTTCTCACGCTCAACTTGGCTTTGGCGTTGTAGATTGTGTCCAACGTAGACACATTATTTGAGTTTATTTTCTTCAAGTGCCCGAGTATATCACTGGGTTTCAAACGCTTATCCGTCATATCGTCTACGATGAGCTTTTCTTCCTTGGTAAGCCGGGTCGTAGAAGGATGCGTTAACAAAGTCTCTGGTGGTAGGTGGTTGTGACGACCGCATACAACTGTAGACAAGAACCACTTATTCTCGTTGTTGGTACGAAATTGAAGATTGAAAGGACATCCCGTCTCTTAGTGAAAGTTTTTCGCTTGATCTTCGTCTTTGGTACATACTCAGTACCCTTCTTCGCATGTCTTGTGTATTGTCCACTACACTCACAAACCATTTGAAAGCGGTTGTGTTTTTGTTGGTTGTTACAAACAATCACACACATGATGAGTTTCCCATATTCTGTAGCCCACTTCTTTGCAACATGTTTTTTATCCCATGTCTACATGGTCCAAGAACAGAAAGTTAGGAGAAAAAAAATGGCATTAGCTATATTGTCAAAAGGGATTAACAACTTATCTATAACCTACCAGGTCGTTCAAATAGTGATCTGTAGTATCTCTAGTTTCAATATCATTTGGAGGAGGCTGATCATACATTGGTTGAGGTGCAACCGCGAGCTGAACAAAAAGATCAAGGCATTACCCAACAAAACACTAAAACCAATAAGTTTACGGTTGGGTTAGAAGCGTCAGACCCAACCGTAAAAGCGACGGACCCAACCGTAATACAACCAAAAAATGCCAAACAATTTTACGCTTGGGTTAAAGAGTCAAACCCAACCGTAACAAGTGCAGTAAATACCCATGCACGTAATTAGTTACGGTTGGGTTTGTGGTAAACACCCAACCATAAAACTGTGAAAGTGTACTTTTCATCCATCAAATGTACAGTTACGGTTGGGTTAGAAGCGTCAGACTCAACCGTAAAAGCGTCAGACCCAATCGTAAAAGCGACGGACCCAACCGTAATACAAAAAAAAAATGCCAATCAATTTTACGGTTGGGTTAAAGAGTCAAACCCAACCGTAACAAGTGCAGTAATACCCATGCACGTAATTAGTTACGGTTGGGTTTGTGGTATAAACCCAACCGTAAAACTGTGAAAGTGTACTTTTCATCCATCAAATGTACAGTTACGGTTGGGTTTCTCAAGACAACCCAACCGTAAACATGCCGGAATAACAAAAAAAAACCACTATTATGTACCTCATTTCATTAAATATCAGCAAAAAATGAAAAAGAGTTTAAGTTAGAGGTATACCTGACTATTTTCGGAAGTTGAATCTTCACTTTGACGACTACTTTCTCCATTTGGTTTAGTTTCAGCATCACAACTTTCACTTAAAACCTCTCTACCATCCAAATAATCATACATAGTTAGGTCTCCCTCAATGGGTATGTAGAATTTAGTTTCGCAATCATACAAGGATTCACCCTCCACAAATTTTCCACTAGAATCACTCATTTTGGGTTTTTCAAAATTTTGGGTTAAAACTCTCTTATCTTTCTTCTACTTTTCCCACCAACATAAAACAAATACAAGACTTATTTATGAATAAAAAATGAAGAATATAGAAGATGAAGATGATCATTTACGGTTATGTTTCATTACAAAACTCAACCGTAAAACCGTATGGACTAAAACTAACACTAAAAATTACGGTTGGGTTCTAAGCCAAAACCCAACCGTAATATTATTTGCACAAAAACCACATATTACGGTTGGGTTTCATTACAAAACCCAACCGTAAATAATCCCTGAATAGTGACAAAAAAAATACAATTCCAACGGATTTTTTATTTGAAAATCTAGCCGTTGGGAATTTTTTCCCTATAAAAGGAAACCTTTCCTTTTCACTTTCTCATTATTCTCTATCCCTTTCATTCTCATTATAATTCTAGACTTTCCAACTCATTCTCACCATACCCTTTCAACCATTAAAAAAGGTTCGATACACGAATGATGAAGATGTTGCAATTGTTCGAGGGTGGCTTACGATGATAGAGCACGCTTACGAGAGAGCCTTCTATAACAACAATAGAAACGTTGTTACAGCTGAAAATTGGATGGACGGTCAGGAGGACGATTCTTGGTGGGAGCATGTGTTTGAAATGTTTGTGGCATTACAGTGGAATGGATATCGGAGGACGTGGAGAACCATCAAGAGACGCTTTGAGGCGTTGTATGAAGAAATGGAAAACTTAAAACTGGAAATGAAAATGAGAGTTGAAGCATTTCCCGACGAAACCAATGTGGAAAGAGTAAGTGTGTCAATTAATAAATCGTTCGTTAAAAAGAGTTTCAAAATAATCAAACTTATAATTGATTTATTTTTTTCAGCATGTCATGGCTAGGGCGTAGTATAAAATCAAATATGGGAAGGAGTTTACGCATAAGGATTGCTATCATATCTTGGAACAAAGTTTCTATCTTGAGTTTCGCCGTTATGATTAAGTGTTTAAGTGTAATCATCTAATGATCTACTGTATTTCGTTTCCTTTAGTTCTTCCTTTAATGTTAAAAATAAGGTTTTTAACAACTCTGGTATTTGATAAGAAAATGAACTAAACCCAAACATAACTAATTTTGTCTTAAAAACTCCTTTTTACGGTTGGCTTCCATGACTCAACCCAACCGTAACTACAATTCATACTAAAAAAATCAAATTTACGGTTGGGTTCGATTACTAAACCCAACCGTAAACTAAATTGTACAAACACCACAACTAGCTTACGGTTGGGTTTCAAGGCAAAACCCAACCGTAACTATATGATAAAATATACACTAAAACTAACACTAGAAGTTACGGTTGGGTTCGATGACTCAACCCAACCGTAACTACAATTCAATCTAAAAACTCAATTTTACGGTTGGGTTTGATTACTAAACTCAACCGTAAAACAAATTGTACAACCATCACAACTAGCTTACGGTTGGGTTTCAAGGCAACACCCAACCGTAACTATATGATAAAATATATACTAAAACTAACACTACAAGTTACGGTTGGGTTCGATGACTCAACCCAACCGTAACTAAAATTCCTACTAAAACTCAATTTTACGGTTGGGTTCGATTACTAAACCCAACAGTAAATAAATTGTACAAACACCACAACTAGATTACGGTTGGGTTTCAAGGCAAAACCCAACCGTAAATTCTACGGGATTCTCAAAATTTCGGAATTTGTGTCTCCTTAAAGAGGACAATTTCAACGGATTTTTTATTTGAAAAATCTAGCCGTTGGTTCCTTTTTCCCAATAAAATGAAACCTTTCCTTGTCACTTTCTCATTATTCTCTATCCCTTTCATTCTCATTATAATTCTAGACTTTCTCATTATTCTCACCATACCCTTTCAACCACTAAAAATGGTAACTACATACACGAATGATGAAGATGTTGCAATTGTTCGAGCGTGGCATACGATGGTAGAGCATGCTTACGATAGAGCCTTCTATAACAACAATAACAACGTTGTTTCACAAGAAGATTGGCATGAGGATCAAGATACTGAAGGATTGTGGAAGTGTGTGTTTCGAATGTTTGCGGCATTAGAGGGGTATGTAAATCATAGGACGTGGAGAGCCATCAAGAGACGGTTTGAGACGTTGTATAGACAAATGAACAACTTAAAACTGGAAATGCAAATGAGATTCGAAGCAAATCCCTACGAGAACGGTGTGGAAAGAGTAAGTTTGTCGATTAATAAATCGTAAATTAAAAAGAGATTTCAAAAATTCAAACTTATAATTGATTTGTTTTTTTCAGCATGTGTTGGCTATGGAGCAATATAGAATCAAATATGGGGAGGAGTTCAAGCATACAGATTGCTATCGTATTATGGAAACAAGTCGGGTGTTTGATTATCGCCATTATCTTTAAGTTTTTAAGTGTAATCATCCAATGATCTATTGTATTTCGTTTCCTTTGTTTTTTCCTTTAATGTACTACTTTAAATCTATTACAATAGAATGAATAAGTTAAAAAGGTGTGTTTTAAACCCAATTTGGAGTATATTGAAAATCAAAAAAAAAATTAACAGGATCATTTACGGTTGGGTCCGATAACTAAACCCAACCGTAATATTATTTGTACAAACTCCACAACTTTTTTACGGCTTGGTTTTAAGGCAAAACCCAACCGTAATTCTGTGTTGAAATTGGAACAAAAATGAACAGAATATGTTACGGTTGGGTTATAAGCCAAAACCCAACTGTAAATTATACTGGATAACACAAATTTGGATTATCTAATTTGTGTGTTTTTCGTTTTTTCTTTGTTTCAAACACCCAATTTACCTTCAATCTAGTAAAAATGATTGAATTATTTCAAAATTTTGATTTTTAAAACTCAAATTTAACCAAAAAAATCAATGCTCAAAAGGATGTGTTACGGTTGGGTTTTCCCTTAAAACCCAACCGTAACTATGGGATAAAATGGTGTTCATCATTTTTCTTCTACTTACGGTTGGGTCTGGTTGAAAACCCAACCGTAACTATGGGAAAAAATGGTGTTCATCATTTTCTTCTACTTACGGTTGGGTCTGGTTGAAAACCCAACCGTAACTGTGGGAAAAAGATGGTGTTCATCATTGTTCTTTGATTTACGGTTGGGTTTGGTTGAAAACCCAACCGTAAATTTGGGAAAAATGGTGTTCTTCGGTGTTCTTATGGTTACGGTTGGGTTCGACATTAAACCCAACCGTAAATTTCTCTGAACAACAAAAATTCGATCTTTCAAATCGTGATTTCATCAAATTTGAGCCATAAAGAGATCAAGAGTATAAGTTAGAGGTATGCTCAATGCTACTATGGTTTATTGAATCAAATCTAGGGTTTAAAAAAAACGACAAAATTTTCTTAAATTTTATCTAGTTTTTCTTCCCACCAAACATAAATTCAAAAAAAAAAAATCAAATCAGTTGATTAAGTAAAAGATTATGTTTAATTAATCATGATTAGCTTAATTTAATCTTAACTAATTAATGTAATTAAGATTACTAATCAGGGGTAGTTTGGGTATTGTGAAAATATTATAGATAAGGGTTTTTTGAGTTTTACTTCATAATGTTCCTATTTCGTCTTATTATTGGAACCCCTCTATTGATATGGGAGCCCCTCTATTGATATTGGAAATTTTATATTAAGGTGATTTTTTTCAGCCTAGCACTTTCTGATACGGTAAAATTTTAACTGTTGATTTTTTGTCCGGTAAAAGATGGGTGAGTACAGTTGAAAGTGTTAAAAAAATTATATTTCAAGTTGCTAAAATACGAGAGGCACTACTCAAACTAGCAGAAAGTGCTGACGGAGATTCTGACAAAGGTTTAGCAAAAACTTTTGCTATAAATCAGATTGGTGGAATCCCAAGTATATAATTTTTATTAAGCTTGATTATTTTGTATGATATTTTGTTAGTGAAACATTGCAGTCTGAAGACATGCTTATGACGTTGCTATGAAACAAATTGAAGGACTTGTTAAATATTTGATGAGTACAAAAAAAAAGGTTTGTAGATGCTATGATCAAAGCTAAAAAAATTGCAACAAAAATGAGAGTAGACCATGAATTTTATGTACCAAAAAGGATTCATAGAAAGAGGTTTTTTTATGAAAGTAGAGATGAAGAATAGACGACATAATTCCTTGAAGAATCATTTAGGAGGAATTATTTCATATATATTATCGATCATTTTACTGTTTTATTGAAGACATGGTTTGAGCATTATAAAGCATATGCGGATATGTTTGGGTTTTTGTGTAGTTCAAGGAATTTAAATTCATTAGATGCTCATCTGAAAGCATGTTGCAAGCGTATTAAAACTGCATAAATGTTCCAACGTTGACGAGAATGATTTATTCGGTGAACTTCAAGTTATTCGAATGATTTTGTTTGCTGAACGCATGAAATCCGTTGAAAACTTACAGTTTTGAAGAAACAAGGGTGCTTTCCAGTCACGTGTATTGCATATACAATATTGTTGATCGTTATTGTACCGACTGCAGAAAGAAGCTTTTCGAAGTTGAAGTTGTTAAAATCTTATCCGGAATCAACTATGTCACCTGAAAGGTTAAATGGGTTGACTATCACAGCTATTGAGCATTAATTTTTGGATGATATTGATCTTGACAAGATAACTAACGATTTCGCAATTAAAACCCCCGAGAAGGGAAATCTTTATAGGATGATGTTTTTTTCTTTTGCAGTATTGTTGCTACTTCGTAGATATTCTTAATTCTTTAGACATGTACCTTTTTCACTTTAAATTTTAATATTTTTGAATTCTTATTAGGCTTTTATATGCGTGTGTTAATAGATTGTTCAATCAATTGTCATTTCTTTATTTATTAATTATGCTTTTTCCCCATGTACATATAAAAAATGCCCTTTTCAGGATGCTCGCCCTGAGTCTCTAAAATGTTAGAGACGGAGCTGTATGACAGACATTCGTTTGTACAATATCACAACATATTACATCTACACAATGTTTTCCGATAGAAAGAGGAACATTACACCCTTCAATTTACCCCAAAATCTTTGATCTGGCCTATAGAATATGATTAGATGCTTCTCTGTAGGAAAATATAATTTCTTTACCATAAAGCTGGAAATTATATTTTCACAGTTGCTACCATCGATAATCAATTCACACACATGATCCTTCATTATGCACTTGGATTTGAAGATATTATTATGGTGTTGGTGTAAATTTTGTTGGGGAGTTAATAATAATTTTCTCACAACCAATGATTTTATTTTGTCTTCATAAGTAATTTCTCCTTCTCCTTCACCTTCCTCACTTGACGCAGCATCATCTCCGTAATTTTCTTCATGTATTTTCAGGCCAACACATGGTCTCTGTGGACAATGATTGGACTTGTGGCGTGGTTCTAAATATTTGTACCATTTATTTATTTTTGGTGGTGTGTAAGGTTGTTGTTTTCCCTAGAAATTCATGTTCCATTATAATTCTTAGGTTGAAAAGGTTTTGCTGGTGAAAGGTGAATAGGTTGTTGATCTT
The DNA here is from genome assembly GCA_023531435.1 of Papaver californicum. Taxonomy (NCBI): domain Eukaryota; kingdom Viridiplantae; phylum Streptophyta; class Magnoliopsida; order Ranunculales; family Papaveraceae; genus Papaver; species Papaver californicum. Next base: position 5,374,841 of record JAJJMC010011347.1, on the reverse strand, counting down.
GGATAGGTTGTTGGTTAATTGGGTGTTTAACTTTTGATTGGGGTGTAAGTATAGGTTCATGGGGTTTTAGTAATGTGGTGGAGATAAAAGTCTCTTGGGTAGGAGGAATCTCTGTTAGGTTGATATTTCTAATTGACTTTCAATCCTAATTGTTAATTGTAAAGCATCACTAATGGTGTATCTAGGTACTAGGGAAACTTTATTATGAATTTTTCCTCTCAGCTAGATTGCTTCTGGCTGCCAAACGGAAACTCAGCAGCATATTGGTTGACAATCTTATTTCCTTGATAAAAAATTAGGTATTGTTGAAAAAGGAATTAATCATAATCTTGTGACAAGAACATACTATGTAGAAACCTTTTCAATTTCAACCAACAACGAATCGGTGTCTTACCTTTGAGAAACTTGTAGTTGTGTTCCCACCGTGTTGATGCGCCTCTCTTCAACTTGTAATCTACTAAATTCACTTGTTTATCTTTAAGGAATCTCGATGTAATTGTAGTTGTATAAAATCTAACTATCCATATCTAATCATTCAATTTTAAACAAGTAAATAAATGAGTAAGCTAAGAACATAATAATAACATCCACGCAAGAGAAATACGTGGTTCGGTATGATTATCTTTGTCCACAAGGGTAAACTACTTGGTATTATTTAGGAAAGATTAAGCTTACAATGGTATGAACTCACTCTTGCTCAAGAATACTCGAAATAATACTCTCAAACTTGTTATAGCTCTCTCTCTCAATGATTTAACCTCTCTTCTCTTTTGGTTGAGTTCAGTATTTATAGGCAAAAAGGCTCATACAGCCAAACTTTAATGTTGAACATGTACTCTCAAGATGTTGTCTTCTGATTCGGGGACTAGGGTCCGATCTACCCAACATCACATCCTGATTCTCTTCGTGGTTACTCCTGGTTGGCTTCGTGCCTCATCGATTCGTTGCATCTGCCCGCTAAGGTACGAAGTAGGTTCTTCTCTTGACCCTGGTCCGAAGCGAAAGCTTTCTCCCAAGTTGTGTCAGGTGCATTGAATGCTTTTTATCACATCAGTGTGCTCCGCAGAAACATTTAATGCCTTGTCTCTCCATTCAAACTTGGTCATTGATTCCTCTATTTTCTTTCCATATGTCGTCATCCCGGGTTGATGTGGTAGATACTTTGTCAACTATATTGGACCAAGTGATCCTCTTTGGTGATTCACTCTTATCTTAACATTATGATCCTTTCCCTTTGAATGTTGACACGTGTACCTAGGTATTTTACCACTACAATAATCAAGAAAACGCTTTACTTCGTCAACCAATTAAAAAATATCATATATATGTAACTGATCATTGAACGACGAAAGATCAACTCTCTTCTTGAAGCCTTTGTGACTATCTTCTTGTTCTCCTCTATTACCTCTGCCTCCATTACGTCTCACACAACTATTGTGCACCACCATATCATCAATTTTTATTAATTACTGGAATTATCTGAATTATGTTGTCCGTGTTGTCAGAGATCATTCTCAATCCCCATGCGACTCGGCATCACACCAGCTAAACACTCAGTCTTCAACTGCATCCTATTCTTCAGCCATGACCGTATCAATAGGATCATGTGCAACTGCATTCGAGTACCAAGTCTCAGGTGCACATGTATTTAAGTTTGCAATGTAACTTGTAATCGGATTGATTGATTTAAGAATCAATTGAATCAAGTTTGTCATGGTATCAGAGCTCTGATCCATCTTCATCATTTTTTTTTCCTTTTCATCATCATCATCAATCACTACAAATGGCAGAACAACACATCACTACAACTTCCACTATCATTACTCTTAATGTGGCTGCACAAGCCCCTCTCAAACTCACACCTACAAACTATTTATCCTGGAAACTTCAGTTTCAAACTCTTTTTGTTGGGTATGATTTACTCAAATACATCGATGGCACTCTCCCTTGCCCACCAGTAGAAATCTTGCAAAACAACATTGTCATTCCCAATCCAGAACACCTCTCATGGAAAAGACAGGATCATCTGATCCTAAATGCCCTCATTGGCTCTCTTTCACCACCACTTATTCCCTTCATTGCTCTAGCCAAAACATCAAAACAAGCATGGAACATTCTTGCAAACACCTTTGCCAAACCTTCAAGAGGTCGCATCAAACAGATCAAACAACAACTCAAACAACTTGTCAAGGGACCACAATCAATCACAGACTATATGCAAGCAGTCAAGACCAAAGTTGATGCTCTTGCCTTGCTTGGCTCTCCTATAGATGCTGAAGATGTCACAGACAAAATTTTGGATGGCTTGAATGATGATTACAAGGAGCTGGTTCGAGCTGTTCAGGCTAGAGACACCAATATCAGCTTTGAAGAATTACATGAAAAGCTGCTCAACTTTGAAGTCTCACTTCAGTCAGATAATCATTAAGCACCCCACATTCCAGCCTCTGCACATGTCACTCAACACAACACAAGATCTTGGCGTCCTTCAGCTGCCAATCCTGCTAACACACCATGGCGTCCAACATTCAGGCATACTACCCCTTTCACACAAAACCATCGAGCTCCAAGACCTCCAACTTTTTATGGGGGCCATTCCAATAATAATTTTGCTCCTAGACCAAACAAATACCTTGGTTACTGTCAAATGTGTCACGTGCAAGGCCACTCTGCCAAGCAATGCCCATCCTTCCACATAGTACCTGTCAATCAAGGTGCGAACAAAACACCATGGCAGCCTCAGGCCAACCTGAGCACACATCACAATCCTAACAATGGATGGCTACTGGACACAGGAGCCTCACATCATGTCACAGCTGACCTCAACAATCTATCTCTGCATTCACCATATGGAGGACACGATGACATGATGATCGGAGATGGCACAACACTTCCAATTACAAACACTGGTTCAACATCATTACCATGCTCCTCTCATAATTTTTCTTTAACTAATGTCCTTTGTGTGCCTTCCATGAAAAAAAATCTCATATCGATTTCTCAATTTTGTAAAACAAATAATGTGTCAGTAGAATTCTTACATGATTCATTTTTTGTGAAGGGTCTTCGCAGCAAAAGAACACTGATGCAGGGCAAGCTAAAGATGGTGTATGTGAGTGGCCAAGTCTTCCACAAAGTGTAGCCTTCTCCACAATCACTCTCAACTCACACTGCTGGCATCATAGGCTAGGCCATCCTGCACATCCAATTCTACAACACATTGTTTCTCAAAATAAACTAGGAAAACTTCCTAAGCATTCTTCTTCCATTCCATGTAACTCTTGTCTTTGCAATAAAAGTCACAAATTACCTTTTTCTGCATCCTTTATTGTTTCGTCGAGGCCACTAGATGTCATCTTCTCTGATGTATGGACATCACCAATCTATTCCACCTGCACCTACAAGTATTATGTCATATTTGTTGACCACTTCACCAGATATATCTGGTTCTATCCATTGTTTCACAAATCTGATGTGCACCAAGTGTTTGTCAAGTTCAAATCCTTGGTTGAAAACTACTTTCAATCCTCAATCAAAACACTCTACACTGATAATGGTGGGGAGTACATAGCATTACGCAAATTTCTCTCTTCTTCTGGCATCACTCACCTCACAACTTCTCCTCACACTCCTGAGCATAATGGCTTCTCAGAGAGGCGTCATCTTCATATAGTAGAAACTGGCCTAGCTCTACTTCATCATGCTTCACTACCACTTCCATTCTGGCATTATGCCTTTGCCACAGCAGTTTACTTAATCAATCGAATGCCGACCTCTACAATGAAGCTCTCATCTCCATTCCAGAGAATTTTTAATTCTCTTCCCAACTACTCAAAACTCAAAGTATTTGGCTGCCTTTGCTACCCACATCTAAGGCCATATACACAACATAAACTTGAGTCACGATCAACCCCATGCATTTTTCTTGGTTATTCATTGACTCAAAGTGCCTATCTTTGTCTAGCTCCTTCCAACAACAGACTCTATGTTTCGCGACATGTGAAATTTGTTGAGTCTCAATTTCCATATTCTGAGCTATCTCAGCCTCAAAATTCTTCTACACCCTCATCTCTGATAGAGACTTGGATTCCTCAGCCCATCCAACATGTTCAAACTACTCCTCTGCAACCACTTATGTCACCATCAGCAGCAGTACCTCATCATGACTTCCAATGTGATGACCCTCAGGTAACCTCACTCTCTTTGGTTCATACAGGCAACACATCCTTACCAAGTACTTCATCATCTAGTGAGCAACAACCTGCTGTGGTTCAGCCTGCTCATTCCATGACCAAAAGGGCCAAAAACAATATACGCAAGCCAGTCCAAAAAATGAACCTGGTCTCGCAAGTGGTCTCTTCTGATGATTCTGAGCCAACGTGTGTGTCTCAGGCACTCACAAAACCACATTGGCGCAAGCCAATGTATGAAGAGTTTAATGCACTTGTGCATAATGGTACATGGGAGCTTGTCCCTCCAGACAACACTCAAAATGTTGTTGGCTGCAAATGGATCTTTCGTGTGAAGCGTAAGTCTGATGGCTCAGTAGGTCGATACAAAGCTCGGCTAGTGGCAAAGGGGTTTCACCAAAGACCTGGTATAGACTACATGGACACCTTTAGTCCAGTTGTCAAGCCTACCACAGCGCGTGTGGTTCTTCACATAGCTGTGTCACGCAAATGGCCATTGAGGCAACTTGACGTCAACAATGCATTTCTTCAAGGAAGACTATCAGACACAGTTTATATGAAGCAACCTCCTGGGTTCATTGACCAAGAATTACCTTCCCATGTATGCAACCTACGTAAGGCAATATATGGCTTAAAACAAGCCCCACGTGCATGGTACACTGAATTACGTCAGTATCTTCTTCACAATGGCTTCACCGATTCTCATGCTGATACGTCGCTGTTTGTCTTCAAAAGCTCAGGTATCATTATTTACCTTCTTGTGTACGTTGATGACATCATTGTTACGGGTAATCATGTGGTGTCTGTCAATAATTTCATTGCCAAGTTGGCCGGCAAGTTTTCCATCAAAGACCTTGGTGACTTACATTACTTCTTGGGTGTAGAAGTCGTGCCAAACTCCAAAGGTATTCTTCTGTCACAAAGACGTTATATATTGAACATTCTATCCAAGGCTAACATGCTTGATGCCAAGCCTGCAAGCACACCACTTGCGACTACACCACCACTCAGCTTACGATCAGGCACACCACTTACTGATCCTACCGAATATCGACATATCGTGGGTAATCTTCAGTATCTGCTTCTCACAAGACCAGATATTAGTTTTGCTGTGAACAAACTATCGCAGTTTATGCATCAACCATCAACACAACACTGGCAATCAGTCAAACGTCTCTTAAGGTATTTATGTGGCACATTAAATGAAGCACTTCAAATTTATCAAGACTCTCCTATGCAGCTCCATGCGTTCTCAGACAACATACACTCCACTAATTCTGTGCAATTACAAGCATACTCTGATGCTGACTGGGGAGGAAACAAAGATGATTTTTCCTCTACCAGTGCATATCTGATTTATCTGGGTCGCAATCCCATTTCGTGGAGTTCCAAGAAGCAAAGGTCCATTGCTCGATCATCCACGGAGGCTGAATATCGTGCTGTTGCCAATGCAGCCTCAGAGCTCAATTGGCTTACGTACTTGCTCACAGATCTTGCTATACACCTTCCTTCATGCCCTGTCATCTACTGCGACAATGTTGGTGCGACACAACTATCATCTAATCCTGTGTTCCACTCAAGAATGAAGCATATCGCAATTGACTTCCATTTTATACGGGATCAAGTTCAACAAGGTGCGTTAAGGGTCGCTCATTTCTCCTCAGCAGATCAACTGGCTGATGCGCTCACCAAGCCGCTTTCTACCTCAAAATTCCAGCTACTAAAGTTCAAGATTGGCCTCTTACCGCGTCCATCTTGAGGGGGCGTGTCAGAGATCATTCTCAATCCCCATGCGACTCGGCATCACACCAGCTAAACACTCAGTCTTCAACTGCAGCCTATTCTTCAGCCATGACCGTATCAATAGGATCATGTGCAACTGCATTCGAGTACCAAGTCTCAGGTGCACATGTATTTAAGTTTGCAATGTAACTTGTAATCGGATTGATTGATTTAAGAATCAATTGAATCAAGTTTGTCACGTGTACATTACGAAGAGGACGTTTTTTATCCCGTGTGTAATTTACAGCCATCATCTCGGTTAGACGAGTCATGGTAGTCACTAACGACTTTACAGACCTCATCATTTGCGCTTGAGTGTTAGCAATCTTCCCTAACATCATAACACTTTCCTGATGCCACTAAAACAAGGATTAAAACTCGCATTTGATGCCAATTGACGCAGCGGTGTTCAAAGAGTTGAGAATCAATAACGTCATCCATTCATAACCTTGAATCCACAAGGTTTTGTGTCTGAATCCACAAGACACAAGTATATATCAAGGGATTTGTATTCTAAATCCACAAGAACACAAATATAACACTTGATATACACTGGAAAACAAAAATCTGAATTCTTTATAGTAATATCAATCTTATTCAATAATTTGAATTAAACATAAGAATCATGTCTTTAAATGCAATATGCATTTATTATAGGTAGTTATCAAACTTACAACAAAGATAAGAAATAAAAACTAATAATTCGATAATTTCAAACTTCTTGTAGCTGTCAGCAAAACATGTATGGGGCCTATTCTTGTTTTGCATCATCTTCTTATTAAAAACCTCATTAGAAACAACCAACTGACCACTTTTATTAGTTATATAGGTTAAGCTTTGTATTTGAAGGGAATACTTCAGAAAAAGATGTTAGGTTACAAGCTCTAGCTAGTGATTAGAAAACATTTAGATGAATGATGACGAAACCTTGGAAGAATCTCACTTTAAGATATATGAAATTGTGTAGACGTCCATGTGTTAGGAAAAACTATTTTAGAGAGGGATTCCAAAACGTGTCATGTAACCCATTGGTGCCCAGACTCCAAAACGAGTCATATAACCCGAACTTTGCCACATTACCTAAATCTGATACTTGGCCCCAAATTTACTGGGACCGAATAATATTCATTATTTTAACCTATAATCTTCCGTGTAGATAATATCCTACCTAACCATGACCCGAATCTGCATTTTGTCCTAAAATATGCATTATACCTCAATATACGCATATAAAAAAATTGGAGAAATTATCAAAACCAAAATCGTGACCGAAAATTTGAATTTCAGATTCTTTTCTATCAAAGTCCCTTGTTTTTATCTCTCATTCTACCAAACCATGGTGCAGCAAGGGATGTTCAGCATGTTCGATATACAAGAGAAAAGAAAAAAGACAGTTGCAACTATAAAATAAAATCAACAGTAGCTTCAAAATCTCCCAAAATATCACATATTTTGGAAAGATTTTAGCCATGCCTATTTTCACATAAAAGTCTCTCAAAGCCCCTTAAAATTACAAATCCATGACTTTAAAGTTTATATCCAATAACATGAACATTTAGAGGATTTTTTAGAAGTCTCTAACCATAACAAAGGGTTTTTGAGAATTCGAAAACTTAAATAAAGTCATTATTCATCAACAAGGGTGTTTAAGAGACTCTTTTTAAGTCTCCAGCGAATAACAAGAGATTTAAGATCTCTCTGAAACTCTCTGTAATTCTCAATTCACTATCCCTGTTAGATTCTCTTTAATTTGCGTTCTGGCTTTGTCTCAACCAAAACGTTAAAGCAGACGTTGTAGATAGCCTTTTGGCCATGCTTTTCTGTCTTCAATTTCATGTTTTGAACGACCATAAGACTTAATCTAATTACATTTTGGGTCAAGCATTAAAATTAAGATTAAAAATCACTACATTGTTTGCTTGGACTTTGACATAAATTTAGTTATAAAAAAAAAGATAAAATTTCAAACTAATCGCATTTAGAAAATTATCGGGTGAACATTGCAAATAAGAGTTAGATAAAGAACTTAGGTGAAATTTCCGTTTCCTATTTAACACAAATATCGTGTATGTACCGGCAGTTTTTATTAGTGTATAGTCCATGCTATATAAAATTCTTATTTTATTCTAATTTGTTGTATCTACTAATTTTCATATAGTCTACATGGAATAAAAATATAACGATTACCTCGATATAAGAAATATACTATAATAAACCTTCAAGTAATACTTTGTGCAAATAAGTTTGGATGTGCTACTCAAATAGTGTTAATGAGCAAGCAGAGCAGAAAAGCATAAGTAAATATAAAGTAAATCAGAGAAAGTAACCAATCACACACTTAACACATAAGATTTTACGTGGTTCGGCTATGCCTACGTCCACGGGGTAATGAGTTTAAGGCTTTATTAAGTATTTGAGTTTGGACTACAGATGAGATGAGAGTAGAAAGGCTACAAATATAATGAAATGATCTTACTAAACTTAATACTTTTTTCTCTCTCCTAGCTCTGAAAATTGTTCGACCCTTCCTATTGGTAAGAAGTTAGGTATTTATAGACTTTTCTCTACCAGCTATCCCTCGCAGCGCAGCTGACTGATGAGTCCCTTTCAAGTACTCGTTGTGATCCCACTAAGGATCTTGATCCTCTGAAAAAGCCTTCACCTGTTTCTGCTTCTCTAAGCTAACATTTAATGTTGAGTGGAATCCAGCCACGCGTCTGACATTTCTGACCCGAGCTACGTCTCTTCCTCGAAATGTGATAAAGTGAACCCGGGTAGGGATTCAGTACATCCCCTTTGATGCTATGTTTCGCGATCACAATACAACCATGGCTCCAGATAGCGCCACATGTCTAACAGAATATTTGTATTCACAGTTTTCCCATTTTTTTTTAGGATTGTTTGACAAACGATTCTTAAGAAAAAATATTTTTGCTTCGCTTATCTCGTGTCTTGGATTGCCGACTTCTCTTTGTTAACGGAGCTTCGACTGCTTCGCGCTTTAATTTGAGTTGAGGTGTTTGAACATACTTGTTGCGCTTTAATTTAAGGATTAAACTCCTTGTTGTGTAGGTTAGACATCCTCTTTATGCTCTGAGGAGCTTGAACATGGGTAACGACCTTATGGGTATGCCACTGCATATAGGCTTTGTGCATCTCTAGACGGGGAGCATCGAGGTAATGGTTATTGTGAAATTGCGTTCACTCCTATATTGCCGTCTGATTCCTCATAGAGTTGTGGCCTCGTTAAGTATGCAAGTGCATACATATTTGATGGTCATTCATATGTAAGCAAATGTATACACTCCGCACCTACGAATGTATCCACGAGGAACTTGGTTGATTTGTATCTTCATAGCTTCAGATTGAATGGCCATATCTTGACAATGGTGGGCCTGTATATTATAGGCTTCGTTCCTTTTTATATCTTCAGCTTCTTAAGTGGTGAAACTCAGCTTAAGACTTTGAGCGTTTTCATCTTGGTTCAATTTAATTGGTTATTTCCTGACCGTGACAAGAGATTTTCCCTGGAATATTCATTCAATTACTTAGTTTTTCTTCCATATTTTTACAGAAATACACGTTAATGTAGAGATCTTATCTCCGTATGTTATAACCGAAGATCTTTATTAAGTGAAAGTGACATTTTATCCACTGATTCACTTAAGAGTCTATAGTGCAAAAGTATGAATCAATCGAGGGATTCAAACTCAAGATGGTTATCGAGATGGGTAAGGTGCGAGTCATTTGATGTAGCTTGTTTAAGCTCGGTAGGACGCAGATTTGTACGTACATGCCCCAACTTGTATTGGTTTCCGCATCTCGAGTGTGCGCATCTATGGGTAAGGAATCCTTTCATGATTCATACCCATGACCAAGTTTCGTAGATGTGGCAAAAAAGATTTGTAAACTTTATACACGGTTTTCGTACACCACCGCCCCACACAAGCGTATTTTTGGCTAACGCCTACAACAAGTGCAAGTTTGGATAACGCCCACAAAAAAGCGTAAATTTGGTGAACGCCCAAGATAGGCGGCATTTTGATTAACGCCTTATTGACAAGCGTACACAAGGTTAACGCCCCGCTGGACGTGCTCTTGTGTGAACGCCCAATAGAGGGCATTTTGGTTAACGCCGGATCATGAGACGCATTGCTAGATTACGCCTGGCACAAGACGCACATCTAACTTCACTCCTGTCAGGAAACGCACTTCTACCTTCACGCTCCACCAAATTCGATTTTGGTCCAACTCTCGGATCACTTTTGATCCCAAACAGTAAAAAATCTGGACCATAACCCAAATATAGTCCCCTCACTGTGATTAGTTTTGGAAGGACCAAAGAATATATTTAGATTTGGTCCAGGTTTTACTCGTCCCACTGTAGATGCTCTAAGGAATAAAAAATTTAGTCTTTTGTTAAATTTTCAGCATCTATAATCGGTGGGATATTTAATATATAGAATTTATTATTTATATAACCATTAATTATGTCGAGATATATATATATATATATACGTGAAAACGATTGATTTGCATTCGTCAAGTACATATAGCCCCTTGAAGCTCATGTAGCCTCTTAAAGCTCTCAAATGTGGTTGATGAACCAACTTTCTAATCCCCACAGTTAACATAGAACGCCATATTAAGTGGTTTGGTTTTAAGCTACATTCAATAGATAAAATAATTAGAGGTACTTAAACAAAATCAATGGTTCTACGAATCCTAACAACACATTTTACTGACGAACCAATTATACTGATCATTATAAACAAACCATTCTACACCGTTTTTTGGTGACCCCTATAAATAAATAAGCATTTCAAGTCAAATCATATAGACCCATTTTGGTAGAAAGCGATGCCAATGCAGTGATACATGGCTCTGATGTAATAACGTGATAGACACCGATTGAGCCTGTCAGTTTTTTGAAACTGACAGGGCAACTTCAGACAATTAACGGCAGCCATTGGGGATTTTCAGCGAACATTTCGCGTAGACATCTGTTGGTGTTTCCGGCATGATCTATTGGTGTTTCTGGCATTTCTAACTCTCCTTCCCCTGCAAACATTATTCATCCATTCAACAACCATGCAACAGTTTCAATCATTCATGGTCTTAAATTTCTAAGATAGGCCATTCCAAAACAATCACCAACTCTGCAGGACCATATCTTCATCTCAGATTCTATAATGGCAGCAGCATACACCAATCTGAATTCAACCCACTCTTCAACTGAACTTCACTCAACAGCGAACTAATCAAATATCTCCTTACTGCCATGTATCAATCAAGCTCAAACCCATCTTTTCTCTCTACAGCGACTGCAATCACCCTATTCTCTTCATTCAAAACAGCAACATCGTTTCCCTGTTTTCATTTCAATTGCAGTTTCAACCTCTTCTCTGCTGCCATTATAAACATTATTTCCAAATCATCAGCACACCATCTCCCTAATTCCTTCTCTTCATCTCACCATCTCTCATTCATCTCGTACATTCAACACAGACAATAACATTCAATACCATTCTTCAACCTATTTTCTTCTCGTTGCCTTCTCTGAATTTCAATTTCTTTATTTCAAACTTCAAAAACTCGGCTGTAAAAATCCATCTCAAAGCTCGAACCACTGCACTGATTCATCTCTCTCAACTTCCACTGTTTATTTGCCAAGAAAATCACTTATAGCCATCAGATTCCTTCTCTCACGCTCAATTTCTGTCCCTTCTCGACTGAACCATCTTTTCAAACTAACCCATCCTCTCTTTACCTCCTAACCTTGGAAATCACCATTCAATCTTCTCCTCGTTGTTGAATATCTCCAACAGCATCACGCTTTTGGAACCCATTGACACACAGCTCAACAGATTCGAATCAAACCCTGAAACCCATCTTCAATTCATCTCAACTGTGACCACCTCTCCATTAACACTGTGCAAGAAGCATGTACCAATCCCCAACAATAAAAACAAAAACATGAATCAAATAGGTTAAAGTTGGATCAGCTTCATGTTATTATTAAGATGAATACCCAAGTCTTCAATTTTGGATTAACTACATGAAAAGGCTAAAAGGAATAGTGAAGATTAACTATATGAAAAGGCTAAAAAGGAATAGTAAAACACTGCAGCAAACAACACCAAGAATCATATACCAACACTAACAGTAAGAATGAAAACATAACCAAGCAGATAAAATATTGATCAAATACATGTTCTGATTACGGAATAAATACCCATGTTTCCAACTTATGATTTAGTATATGTAAACCAACAAATTTACTCTAAACTTCTCTAGTGACAACCAAATCTTCTTTGTCATTCATCTTATATTAAGTAATGCTTTCAGGAAAGCATAAGGCATCAATGGGCTAATGATGTTACTTCTTACACTTAAAGAAGCAGTAATAACCTCCCAGCCACTGAACAATCTCTCAAAGTTATCACCTGCCACCCAATATATACCCAGTGTAAAAAATAAAACAAGTCCATATTCTCCACACGAACTCACAGTGTGACAACAACATCTTCTTAAACGCTATTACACATTAAGCACATATTGGCAGCAACCTAACTACTGCCTGACCATGTTGATCACTCTTATAAGGTCTGATATTCCACATGTGGTTATGCATGGTTGTAAAGTAGTCAACTGTATTTTCGAAAGGATTTGTTGATTGGCATAAAGATGCAGCAAACGATAAAAAAATTAAATTGAATAAGTTGCTTACCTATTATTACTGCACTATGACTCTCTCCACAGGCAGTGCTTCTTATGTAAGTGCCGTGGACTTTGTAATTTTGTTTGTCAGAACTCAAGCTTCCTCCTAGAACAATTGAGGAGAACCCTTTGCTATAAGGCTCTATGCAAGGAATAGGATGAGGTGAAGACACCATAAAGACCCGAGATCCAAAACGTAGTTGCCCTTCTATTGTTAGTATTTATTTTGTATTTATTATGGTATTTTATGTGTATGCAGGTGTTTTTAGGAAATAAACGTTGTTGCGAAAATCGACTTGAAAAGTTATAAAGGCACCCGGGAAATTATTAAAGGCATCCCTCATTTGGATAAGGGCACCTCAGCTGATAAAGACACCCATGTTTTGGATTCAGAGTACCCTTTCTTCTCCACCTTTGAACTGAATTTTGGGAGAGTTTTAGTCGGAGTTTTCGGTTGATTTGGTTTGATACCAACATGTTACAACAAAACAGGGGTGGTAGGTGTTTTCACATCATAAAAAAAAGGAAGTTTACTCACAACAAAGGTAGTGGTTTTACGTGAGGATTTTTCGGGATTTTGATTGATATTTTGGGAAGTTGCGTGTGGTTGATACTTGCTTAACTACTTCGGGGATGATAACTCAACGTGTTTGGAGTGTGTCAACACCAGTAGACGCGTGAAGGAGATAAAATAGGAAATAATTCCCGTGTTTTGTAAGAAAATTATTCTCGAGTTAATAAGAATATTTTTGATTAATTGCTGCGAGATTTGAGGTGTTATTGGGTATAAAAAGGATTATGTTGGAGTCACAGCAGGGGATTATCGAGAGTTTGGGGAGAACAAAGCGAAAAATCAAGTTGCAGACATTCTTTTCTGTTGCTGGTAGAGAAAAAAAAAGAAAAACTTTGTCATAAAAAGAAAAACGAAGAACTCCGTTAAAGCTAAGAACAACGTCATAAAAGGTTCCGTGGTCTTTTCTGTTCCATTTAGCGACCGAGAAAATATCATCTGTAACGCTTATAAATGTCTCAATTCCCAGTGTCAAATATGTTTTTTCTTATAAATACCTTTTTGAGCAATGAATACAAATTTTGAGTGTGTTTCCAACATGAGGAGCTAAACCCCATTGCTGAGGCGATGGAGAAAGCTATTTTTCCAATTATTATGTGGTAATATTTAATTAATTAATTTATGCAATTTTTTTGTGATTATTTTCCTTGGTTAAAATTTGATTTAATGATTTTCACTAAGCAATTATGATTTCTTTTGATGGTACATGCTTGGCATAGGGTTTTTGATTTCCATGCTTTCGATATATAATTGTTATTTTGAAAATTTAATTGTTGCAATATTTTAGAATCAAATTGAACGTATGAATTACATAATTATAATTATTGAACTAAATCATTTTAAAAATTAGAAAATAGTGGAATCTTAGTCTCAGTATTCTCTCAACCTTGATATTAATTTTATTTGAACTTTACTATTTTTAGTCTTAGAAATTAGGTTTAAATCCAAACCTTCACAAGTCTTGAACGGACTTTTCTTATCACTTCTACAACACATCACCTTCTCCTCCACTTCCCCAACCCCACACTTGTCGTATATTTTAAACATCAAGAAACATAAATATACCAGGTGGTATCTAACTATTATCACCAAATATTCCTCCATCACAGATAATGCTTTCGAAAATGAATCAATATGAGTCCTAAAAACTTACTGTGAATTTCAACTCATGACCACTCAATTAGGGTGTATTTCTCAATAGCAAGTAGTGTGTTCAAACTTGAACATAAAAAACGAAGATTATCACTGATCTTACACTCCTCTCAGTTGTAACCCTAGCCAATTCATCTTCTAGAGTAGCAACACTTCTCTTCAAAAAAGCAGTCGATAATTCCATCTCATCTACCTTTGCTCTCATTTGCGTCTCTAAGCAGTTACAATCAATGTCAATTCACAAATCTCACTGAGTAAATGATATTTAAAAAGGGGGGAAAATGATTAAATTTCACCTGTTTCTTCACATTTTTTTCTCTGAGGAATCTAAGCAGTCTGATTCTTCTCGCACTCAATCATATAACCTGCTTCAAGTTCTTGTAACCATTTTATACATAGTCTCAACTTCTTAATATAATCTGTCATTTGTTCTCATTTCCTCTGTAAATTTCATACCAACACAAAAAAAAGGCTAAATCAAAAAACCAATAGAGAGAACATCAAAACCCAAGAAATACAACAGCAACAAAAATACAGTTTCATAAAAAAATTGCACTGACCTTGTAATCAAACTTACTCTTCTTCTTCATGATCCGTAGATAACTAATTTAAAGTAATTAGCGAGAGTTTGTCGATCTTACCAAGATGGTAACCAATGAGCTTCCCACCATTTATCAGAAAAAGGTTAAAGTGATCCACTTTTGATGATTTAGTAAATTGAGTAAATTTTATGCTATGTATGTACTTATCTGCATCAAAAATATCAATTTTTCTAAACTGACCTACGACATGTGTTGCGCCTAACCCTTGTGATTCTTCAGGAACAGTTACAACAACCATTCTGTTCGCATCATGTTTGTTTCGAGATTGCTATATCTGACAGTGATGAGATAAGCCAAAGAAATTGCATAACCTAGTGTGTGCTGTAAAATACAAAAGCAAGATTATTAAAGGCGGATCGCACCGTAAAATACCAACAAAATTATGAATTGCGATTTTAAAACAACCCAGTAACAGTATAATACAGAAAATGGAATGAAATCCATGATTCACTTGGTCTAATTGACAGAAGCATTTAATCAAAATGTTGAATGTATAAATATTAGGTTGTACCCCAACCAAACTCATCCTCTTATACAACCTAATGACATCTAAATAACAACTGATTTTGGATAATGATCCAAATACTTGACAAAATTTAATGTTAGATGGTAATGGTCTTGCTGAAATCAGTTGATCAAAGTATCTCAAAACATCATCAAGTTTCTTAACTCTTCCAGACTTAACACTCATCCCTCACAAAACTCTCAAGTTATGATATTTTATTACCTCCTGAACCATAATCTCTCACACATGACAGAAATGAATGATGATGATGATAAGTGGAGAGTACTCTTGTGCACACATCACCAGAATTCCTTCTTTGTATATCTGAGTATCCATTAAAATCTGAAATAAATGTTTCAATTAAACTGTATAAATCAATCAATAAAAAGGAGATGAGGGTTTTTTGAGTGGGAAGGAAAAAAAGCAACAACACGAATAATATATTCATCTACAAACTCCCCAAGCATCAATCCCATAACTTTCATAGGAACCCCAGCTCTTTCTGTGACAAAATCAAATTTCAATTTAAAAAACCAAACCCTAATTCCATCATCATACAACAAAAAAACTTCAAATAAACCTAAATTTTTAGGGGGGAAAAATCAAACAGAAGATGAAGAAGTAATAGAACAGGATACCATGTTTAAGCATCTTGAGGAGTGCAAGAGAAGATATGTAAACTTGCTCAGATGAATCCAAGTCGTTTCAGTGGACGATTAGAAGGAAATGGAAAGGTTGTGATAAGGGTTTGTAACCAAGCTTAGACTGATTGAGAGATTAGGAGAGTAAAGGAAGAAGGAATAAATGGTAATAAAGTCAATATAGCCTAATAAATACGCCCACGTGGCACATGAGGGTGGACGACCGTTAGATCGAACATAGAAAGCTACACTGAGAGGATATGAGTAATCACAGTCACTAGTTGTAAAAATTGAGTGTATCCTGACCGCTGAATGAAACAGAAAACACTCATGTTTTATAAGCATAGATTTCACATACTACCCCATCTCTAGTTCCTATCCATTTTCTAGCATCAGTACCATTAGGATTTGGTTCTATAATATATAATATTAAATATTATAAATAAGAGAAAAATTTATAGTAGAATTTATAGTAGATTCATCAAATAAATTATAAATAAGAGAAAAACTTCATCTATCAGCATTATCTATAATATCATATATTTTTTAAAAAGAATGTATAAAAATACCAGTTTAGGAATATGACATTGCCCATTAGGCAATCACTTACCATACCAAAGCAAGATATCAGAACCTCTACCAATGTCCCAACAATGGTTGAGTTTGATAACATCAATCTCTTTACGTATACTAGTTTATATCCAAGATTTAACCGTTTTTTTTTTATAATATATAGGTTTTGTTTTTAGAAAATATTTACACTTAAGAATTTTACACCAGAATTGTTGAGGTTTGTTTCACCTTTATCTATTTCTTTTTTTCATTTTTTTCTCTTCAACTTAAATTTTAAATAAATGTCATAGCCAAAAGGTCGATTGTTTCAAGCAGCCCAGGGTCAAAAATTAACAGGTAGACATAAAATTGGAAATCAAAAGCATTGTGATGAGTTGGGAATGTGATGCACTGTATCTTTCTTTTGATCTGTCCTTATAAAATATACAATATGTAGTATCTATGCTTGACCGTCAAGTACAAGAAAGAGATATATCGATGCTTTTGTTGCCATGCAACTTTGATATAGTAGTAAAAGTACTCGGTCCAACAAGGAACCTCAGGTTTGATGAATTGGAAAACAAACACGCATAGAGCCCACCATTTCTATACTAAAATTCACCTGATTTCAGTTGTGTATAATACTACTATAGTACTATGTATAACTTGTGACGATGCACTTCCATAACAGGCAACTGCCTTGGAAACACCACATATCAACCATCTTCTCATGGGATGGATGCTTTTTGAGTGCCGTTGTCATGTGAATATTTTCCTTACCAAAGTTGTTTTTGGTATATTTTTATACCGGGAATGTCGGACAAAATTAAGATGGCATTAGCATGTTAAGGGATGAAGCTAATAACTACTAGACCAAGCCTGGAAGTCCAAATCTTTTTCCTCCTCATCTGGCCGCTCTCTTTTGTAAAGTCTGCCAGCAATCGTGTCTCATGCCTAAGCCACTTGAATACCCTCAATTTTATTTTTTTGGCTCGTTGTATTTCTTTATCAAAAACATTGAAGTAGAGATAAACTTTCGAGAATCAAGACGCTGTCAAATACCATGATGGAACATCCTTCACAAATCTACATGGTGCGTCTGAAAGAACACCACGGAGTGAAGGAGAAACCGCAGCAAATGCATTACCTGCAAAGAAGTCATTGACTCATTGAGGAACATTTTTTCATTGTGAATGATTGATGCATTTCTGTACACTGTCAACTACCAGACCATTTTTCTGGAAGCCTGATATAGGGGCTCCCACATCAATAGAGGGGCTCCTAGTTGAGCCAAGGTGACCCAATTTTACGATAAGGGATGTCCTAGGGGGTAAAGTTAAATGTCCATTTTACCCTTATACTGATTAAAACCTAAACTCTTTTAATTTCTCTCATAATTTTTCAAAACTTTGTAAAACTAAATTAAAGAAAAACCCAACCGTAATCCATCACAATTCATCGCCGATTCGCAAATTCATCATCGATTAAAATCAACACAACAATTCTAGATGAAAAAGCATACTAAAGGCATTCAAGGTAGTAGTGATGGCAATGAACACTTTTCCTTTCAACCTAATCAAGAGATTCAACAAGAAATCGATAGTGAAAAGCAAAATGAAGCACAGAAAAATCCAACAATGGTGTATCTAAGGTATTGAATAAAACCCATGTTATTCTTAGAACTTGTAATTGATTTATTCGCATGTTTGATCATGTTTTTGGGGAAAAAATGTTGGACACAGTTGATATTACGGTTGGGTCCGTGTCAAAACCCAACCGTAACATTTCGTGTTCTTGAGTATTACGGTTGGGTTATTTTCAATACCTAACCGTAAATACAAGGGAAGAAGATGAATAGTTCAGGATGTTACGGTTGGGTTTCAATAGATAACCCAACCGTAACTAATGTATTGCGCCCTTTTTTAAAAAATATTCTACGGTTGGGTTTTGAGAAAATCCCAACCGTAACACTAGCGTTCATAAAAATGTGTTAGAGTATTACGGTTGGGTTTTTTCTTAAAACCTAACCGTAACATATGGACTACATTTTGTACTGATATGTTACGGTTGGGTTATTCTCAATAACCCAACCGTAACATATCAGCACATTAAATTTATTGTTTCTGTATTACGGTTGGGTTTTAAGCAAAACCCAACCGTAAAAATGATGTGCAAATCAGCTACATGTGTGTTACGGTTGGGTTTGTGTCAAAACCTAACCGTAAAATATGGGATAAAAGTTACGGTTAGGTTTTGAGAAAAACCCAACCGTAAATCTTCCTGTGTAGTGAATATTTATTTTGTTGAAGTTGATTTGCTTGGAAATTATCTAACTTGTATTGGTTGTGTGTTGTAGGAAGAATAAGAGGGGTAAAACACATAATCCATCTTTTGATGATCAGTATCAAAGTGTCAGAGTGCGAGGACATCCTCATGGTTTGAGTCGACTCGTCAGGATTCAACCTAAAGCTGGTTGAGTTGTTGATCCACCAAGGGTAATTGATTTGGTGCCAAAGTTAGTTCAGCCACCTATTATTATTGATTTGGAGAATGATGAAGTTGAACCACCTATTATTATTGATTTGGAGAATGATGAAGTTGAACCACCAGTGACGAAGAACTGAAGAACCTGCAATAACTCTATGTTTATTATAACAGTTGCGTCAAACTAAGATTTATTTTCTTTTGTGGGGGAATTCCAACTTTAATGTGAATGTATGAAAAAGATTTTCTATTTAAATTTGTCAAGATCATGTTTTATTTACAAATATTTGATGTTGGAAATCAAGCAAAGTAAAAAGCAAGTTATTACTGCAATATGAAAAACTCGCCAATATGACAATCATGTCCAACAAAACTAGTATTCTAACATAGTGGAACATTGGTGAATCTGGGATAAATTTTGTGTTTTAAACCCAATTTAGAGTGAATTGAAATTCCAAAAAAAGATTTACAAAAATATTTACGGTTGGAATGTCTATTTTACCCTTATACCTATTTAAACAAAAACATTCTTAATATTTTTCATAACTTTCAAAAACTAAACCAAAGAAAAAGCCAACCGTAACCCATCTAAATTCATCGCCGATTCGTAAAATTCATCGTCGATTAAAATCAACAAAACAATTCGAGATGAAGAACCATAATAAAAGCATTCAAGGTAGTAGTGATGGCAATGAACCCTTCTCCTTTCAACCTAATCAAGAGATTCAACAAGAAATCGATAACCGTTCGCAAAATCAAGCAGAGAAAAATCCAACAATAGTGTATCTAAGGTATTGTAGAAAACCCATGTATTCTTAGAACTTGTAATTGATTTATTCGCATTTTTGATCATATTTTTAAGGAAAAAATGATGGACACATTCAATATTACGGTTGGGTCCGTGTCAAAACCCAACCGTAATATTTCATGTTCTTGAGTATTACGGTTGGGTTATTTTAAAAACCCAACCGTAAATGAAAAGGAGGAAGATGAATAGTTTAGGATTTTACGGTTGGATTTCAATAGATAACCCAACCGTAAGTAATTTGCGCCATTTTTTGAAAACCATTCTACGGTTGGGTTTTGAGAAAATCCCAACCGTAACACTAGCTTGCATAAAAATTTTGTTAGAGTATTACGGTTGGGTTTTTCTTAAAACCTAACCGTAACATATGGACAATTTTTTTTTATAGTTTACGGTTGGGTTTTGAGAATAAACCAACCGTAATATTTGCGCACATTAAAATTTATGTTTTTGTATTACGGTTGGGTTTTAAGAAAAACCCAACCGTAAAAATGATATGCAAGTCAGTTACATGTAAGTTACGGTTGGGTTTTTGTTAAAACCTAACCGTAACATATGGAAGAACATTTACGGTTGGGTTATTCTCAAAAACCCAACCGTAAATTTTCCTGTGTAGTCATTTTTTTTTTACTTGAAGTTGAATTGCTTAGAAATTATCTAACTTGTATTGGTTGTGTGTTGTAGGAAGAATAAAAGGGGTAATAATTTAACACCTATTTCTCACACTCCAGCCCCTCGCCACGGAAAGCATTTAGGGGTTGAGAAGAGAGGCGTGAGCAAGACCCATAATCCCTCTTTTGAGGTAGGTGCTGGTAGTGATCCTCAAATTGCAGAAGAGGAATATAATGTGTTCCAAGGCTTGGGTGATCTACCAACACCCAGAGGTTCTCTTGTGATTAGAGAACCACCACAAGAGCAACAAGTAGAAGAAGAAGAGGGGGACAGAGAACAACATGTCCCTCAAGGCAAAGGTAAAGAAATTAGAAAAGAAAAGGCAAAGAAAAGGGTGGTTGCCAAAGAAATTCCCAAAGAAAAGGCCGAACCTCAACTGTGGCCTAAGAGGAGGAATGGAGGACTATGGGGTGAGGCCCCAGACAAATCAGCAATATTATTTGGTTATCCCCATTCATGGGCTGCCAAAGTTGCAGCGACCAAGGTATTATTCTAATCACTTCTCTTATTCTGTTAAATTTTGGTTTGTTAACTTTTGTAAGTAAAACAAATTTGTTTTTATTCTTTGTAGGATCATACACAGGCGATCAAGAAATTGGTTCGTCAAAGGGCACAACATTGGCCCTTAACTGAAGAATGTACAGCTGTACAAATTCTTGTAAATGGTACCGGGTTAGCTCCCGGAATTACAAATTCAATGTGGGAGTATGACAACGTAGTCTGCGCAGCCTTCAGGGAACGTTATTGGCCTGAGACCGATACGTTTCATCTCCCATTCGGCGAAATGATTATAACGCCGGATGATGTCCACTCAATTCTAGGGCTGGAGGTGGAAGGTAAATCTGTGTTTGAGGGTTTTGACAACAACATGTCCTGGAGTGATATTTATGCACTTGTCAAAGAAACACTTGGATGGGAGAAGACCGAAGCTGAATCGGAATTTAAATTGGTGACTGGAGATAAACCGGGGATGCCAAAGAAGAAAGTTCAATCCATGAGCAAGAAAATATTGCTGCGGTCACTACGGGAGAAGTTTGGAGGGTCCGCGAAGTTGGAAATGGCTGGGGTCGTCATAGATGACACCAGAGCCATTCGAACAGCCAAAGCTTATCTGCTATATATGCTCGGCACCATCTTCTTTGGTGACAACTCGGGCAACAGGGTGAACGTCCAGTATCTACAATGGCTTCAGGGTGATCTCGGGATGACCCATCAGTACTCGTGGGGAACTGCCACCCTGGCCTACCTACTTGCTAACCTTCGAAAAGCTTCGAGGGTCAGGGGAACTGAGATTGCCGGTAATACCGGTCTGCTTCAGGTAATTTATTGTTTGAATTTGAATGTTCAATTTTAATTTATTTTTTTCTCATTTTTTTATATTAATATTAATTATCTTTATAGGCATGGGTATACGATCACTTTCCCAGACTGGCTCCTCAAACAAGCGTTGATGTTAATGGACCTACGGGAAAGAAATTCGTCTTCACCGGGATGCAGGCAAAATATAAAGAAGTGCTCATAGCAAAGATGAGAAAAGAAATTGATGCTTTCTCGGTCGAAGATGTTATTTTCGATCCTTATGTGAACATAAGCATAGGTGATGGACATGTTGAAGATTTACGACGATTGTCGGACGTGGCAGGCTACAACGGCCCTTTGTACCATCCGTTTGGGTACGTGATGTCCAACCCCCGGTGAACTCTCCGCCAATATGGATACGTCCAAACAACGGTTACACTGGAAATGTTTAAATTGTGTGTGAATGGGTCGATGATCGAAGGGCCAAACATCGTGTTAAACTATGAGCCAACGCCTTCAGTCGTGGTTTGGAATAACCGCAATGATCCGAAATACCAAGTCCAAAGGAATGAGTTAACTCCCTCTCTGGGCACAAAAGAGGCTGCAGGAGATTACTTGGATTGGTATTGCCATTTTGGTCATCCAACTATCATCAACAATGATCCGGAGACTCTGGCAATCAACACAGGAGATGGTTTCTGGAAGAAGGCATATTTCAATTTGGTACGTACATTATTTTTGTTATTAATGTTTTTAAGATTTATTATTAAACACTGATCCTACTTTTATTTCCATATGTGAATAGAAAAAGAAAGTCGTTGCATTGGCGGACTCTATTAATCCATGCCTAAGCACAATTGATGTGAGGACGCGTGACCAACTCAAAGCTTTGATTAGGGAGGTTCATCATGAAGTTGAGGATGTGCAACGGACTTTAAAGAGGAGTAGACCCAGTACAAGAGGCGCGACTACAGATGCGAGTACTACTAGGAGAGAGCCCCAAGCATCGGATGAAGAGACACATGATGAAGCCGGGGATGCTCAACGTGGTGCTCGTACTCGAGGCGGTCGTGTTGGAGCTCGTACTCGTGGCGGTGCTGCTCATCGTAATGTTAGGAGCAAAAAAAAGAGCTCGTCAAAGTCATCGACCTACCCCTCCTCCTTCTCCCTAACTCTATGTCTATGGACAACAAAGTTTAACGTATGTGTGAATTAGTTGTGAAGTTAGATTTGAAATTTGAATTTAACTTGGACGTGAAATGAAAAATCAGTCGCCAAAATTTAGTTACCAGTTATTTGAAGTTGGAAACCAAAAAACTTATATTTTTCCGGTAAAAATACCAGTCACATTAGTATTACGGTTGGGTATCAGAAATACACCCAACCGTAAAACTGGCAAAATGAAAAATAAGACAGGTTTACGGTTGGGTCTCTAGCCAAAACCCAACCGTATATATGAAAGAATAATGTTACGGTTGGGTTTTGGCTGAAAACCCAACCGTAACATTTATGACCTCAACACATAAATTCCCTAGGATATTACGGTTGGGTTTTCAGCAAGAACCCAACCGTAAACTCTACTGGATAACTTTAATTTTGATTCTCTAATTTGTTTGTTTTTCG
>JAJJMC010011347.1:5288984-5351233 GCA_023531435.1 Papaver californicum | reverse complement strand
CAATCTAGTTAAAATGATTGAATAAGTTCAAATTTTTGATTTTGAAAACCAAATTTGACCTTAAAACTCAAAGGTAAAAACATCAGTTACGGTTGGGTTTTGGCTGAAAACCCAACCGTAAGGTTTATGACCTTAAAACATAATTCCCCTATGATATTACGGTTGGGTTATTTTTAAAACCCAACCGTAAATTCTATTTGTGGAAAATTTTGGGGCGTTTTTGAATTATATTTTTTTGGGGTTTTCAAATAGAGCCGTTCAAACCTTGTACGACCCATTTTTCAAAATATAACCGTTATACTTCTGGTTTATAAGTGGAATAGTTGAGTACATATCCTTTCCATCCATTTTTTTCAAAAAATAAACCTTTATGTTACAACAATCATCTCCAACATAGTGGAACATGGGTCAACCTGGCATTAAAAATCCAGATTTTTCTTTGGAAGAAGATTTATGTATTTGCCGCAACTATGTATTATGTTTTCCAGAAAGAGGAGAAGAAAGAAGGCAAAGTGGTATAACGAGTCCGAGTTATTGGCAAACAATCCATGAAAACTTTTGTTCTGAAACCGGCAACCCTTATAACCGTGATCACGACAAGTTGATTTGTCGATATAACACTATACACCGATACGTAGAAGAATTTATGGCATTAGTTCGTATTATTGGTCAACTACGACTTAGGGGTGAAACCGATGATGAGGTGTTACAGAGATCTCTTGAGAAATGGAGGAGATGGAAAATATGGCCCTTTTTATACCTACCTCATTATCACATCCTAAAAGACTTTTTGCTCACTCGCAAACCTATTTATTAGTTCTTTTGTAATGCCATTTGGGTTTTTTAGTGTTAATTTCAATTGTATCCCAGGTTACTTTAATGATTTCATGGGTTGTAATGTGGTCAAAAATTTGATGTTTACATAAATTTTGTGTTTTGAACCTAGTTTTGAGTGAATTGAAATTCCAAAAAAAGGTTAATTATAATAATATTACGGTTGGGTTTTGAGTGCAAACCCAACCGTAAACCTTCCAGTTTAAATTCATCCAGGTTTACGGTTGGGTTTGTACTCACAAACCAACCGTAAAAGTGACAGGTTTACGGTTGAGTTTTGAGTACAAACCCAACCTTAAACCTGAGTGAATTTAAACTGGAGGGTTTACGGTTGGGTTTTCACTCAAAACCCAACCGTAATATTATTATAATTGTTCAGTGACTAGTTTACGGTTGGGTTTTTACTAAAAACCCAACCGTAAACCTGGAAACATTTTGTAGTAACACATATGATAGTACAAATTTTTATTATTCCAAAAAACTATATTCATATTATGATTCCTCCAACATACATATTAACATTCTGACTCCGACTCAGAAACAAATGATATGAATTGAAATGTCGGTGAGGGTTTTAATGCCTTCCAGAGTTCGAAATTGTGCTTGAATCTGTGACACCAAGACTTGGCGATATCACCGTCGTACCCATCCTGTAAAGGGGGTAATAGACTTCCTTCTTTCAACTTTAGACCAACAAAATGGCAGTTCTGCACCAGCCCAATCACACATCTTCTATTTGCCAATTGTTCGACAAATGTTGATCTTGTTGGTGCAAATGTTAAACAATATCCATTTGAGATATAATGGATGACGCAATTAAAAGCGTTGGCAAGGATTTGGCCACATATTGGCATGCTCATCCAATACTCACTAGTGCAATTCTTATTGCCTATTAAACGCCTTTCGAGAGCAATGAACTCCTCGTTTAACAACGACTCTTCATCTCTATATGCACACATCATTGGCTTGTATATATCCGGGTAAGAGCGTAGTTCAACCGCTGACTTATGCCTTACAAAAGTTACTTCGTCCATACCCAACCCTGCTGCTCCGCTAAATGGTCCAACTTGTTCGATGAATACATGGTATCCACAATTACCATCACCGGCAACATCGTCGGTGGCCTTTATGTATGGACGAAAAAAAGCTGGGAACGATGACATATAATTTTCATAAATAATTTGCTCGGTTCAGACGATTTTGCCATTCTCATTTCTTGAATAGTTAGATGGAAATTGCATCAATCCTCTTGCAATCCGGATCATATATGGCTCTTCAACCACTAATGAATTGCTTTTAAGTTTTTCTTTTCTTCTTGCTAATTCTTTCATACTAACTCTTTTTTTTCTTCTTGCTAATTCCTTCATACTTACTCTTATTGAGTTTGGGTGTGGAGGAACTTTTCCCTTGGCACCAAGTTCAATTGTTAAACTATCTTGAGTGGGAACCGCGGGACCTTTTCCTTTAATATCTACTACACTTGGTCCCCCTTGTTCCGTTCGACTTATTTTTCGTTGAGCATCGTCCTCCTTCTCATCCTCTGCTTCATATTCATTTTGCAAATGCTCAAATGCACAAGGGTTTCTTTTCTTTGATTCTTCATGCAATTCCCTAGCTTTTTTCCGTCCCACGGCCCTCGATTCTTTGGTAGAAGGCCTACCTTTTCTCTTCCCTCTAATTGGTTCCTTGACAGAGTACCTTGTGTGCGGAAACACGAAGTAACTCAAGTTTGTCAACCAAATTTGCCTTTGCGCCTTATTTAATGTATCGTATTTCTTGGCTATAGCCTTTCCAACGTGGGTGTCGGCAAACGATGCACCAAAATCTTGCTCGACGATGGGTTCATCGAAAGACAATTGTTGCCAAAACGGATCAATATCTTGAATTGGGATCACACCGTCTTCTTCATACTTGGGCATCATATGCCGGCAGGGAAGTCCCAAACTTGACATGTTAGGACAAACACACTCTTTTTCTCCGTGTAAGTTGCCAATCTATAGTGCTTTATTTCGTACATTATCTTCTCAATAGCACAATGCGACACCTTATAAAAAATACTTTGGAGCAATGGTTCGTCTTTATAGCTGACGTGTTTTCTAGAAAGGCTTTTTTCAAAAGATTCCTTAACTCTGTCAAGGTCACGGACAAAATAATCGTGCATCGCTTCGAAGACCGTAACAAACCCACCATCACAATTATGAAGCTTCTTCTTCATTCTGTTGTGAGATGACTCCACGGTACTTGTAGCTTGGTTGTCAAAGTGCCTATATTGGTTTGTGAACGCCGCTACAAACTTCTCTTTGTGGGGATTCAACCAATTGTCCATCAAATAGTTCACAACTTTTGGATAATTACTCCAATGCAAGCATAACATACGAACATTTTCTTCATAGTCTTCCTTGGTGATAGACCATGTCAAAGCATCCCATTCAGTTTGGAAACTAGCCCATTTTAGTTCCGCCAACTTGTCATCCTCCTTGAATTTTTCTTTGGCCGCTTCTTGTTATGATACCGGCAATTTATTAATTCTCTCCATCTCGCTTCTCTTTGTTGGCCGAATAATCGTTTTGCACTTGGTTTGAATATTATTCCACAAGTGGAACGTGCAAAGAAGATGATGAGCATCTTGGAATACCCTTGCAATGGCATTCATCAAGCCTTGTTCTTTGTCGGTGATAATTACCTTAGGGGTATAACCTTCAACGTAGAATAATTTAATTTGTTCCAATGCCCACACATAGCTATCTTGGAGCTCGTTTCTCAAGAAGCAAAAGGCAACACTAAACGGGGACTTGGTAGAAGTTTGCCCTACAACATTCAATACCGGGAGCTCATACTTGTTAGTTTTGTACGTACAATCCATCATAAGCACTTGATGGGAGCACCGTGCTAACTTTATAAACTCGGGATAAGCCAATATAATATGCTTAATTTCTTTATTTTCATCTTCTTCGTGAAACATGGTGTAGTTTTTTGTCTCCCCCAAGTACAAAAGTTGTTGGATCGGGTCCCTTTCTTCCCATTTCTCACGCTTCAACTTGGCTTTGGCGTTGTAGATTGTCTCCAACGTAGACACATTATTTGAGTTTATTTTCTTCAAGTGCCCGAGTATATCACTGGGTTTCAAACGCTTATCCGTCATATCGTTTACGATGATCTTTTCTTCCTTGGTAAGCCGGGCCATAGAAGGATGCGTTAACAAAGTCTCTGGTGGTAGGTGGTTGTGACGACCGCATACAACTGTAGACAAGAACCACTTATTCTCGTTGTTCTTATGAAATTGAAGTTTAAAAGGACATCCCGTCTTCTTAGTGTAAGTTTTTCGTTTGATCTTCGTCTTTGGTACATACTCAATACCCTTCTTTGCATGTCTTGTGTATTGTCCACTACACTCACAAACCATTTGAAAGCGGTTGTGTTTTTGTTGGTTGTTACAAACAATCACACACATGATGAGTTTCCCATGTTCTGTAGCCCACTTCTTTGCATCTTCTTTTTTATCCCATGTCTACATGGTCCAAAAACATAAAGTTAGGTGAAAAAAAATGGCATTATGACAATTGTCGATAGGGATTAACAACTTATCTATAACCTACCAGGTCGTTCAAATAGTGATCCGTAGTATCTATAGTTTCAATATCATTTGGAGGAGGCTGATCATACATTGGTTGAGGTACAACCGTAACCTGAACAAAAAAGATCAAGGCCAAGCGTCAGAAAAAACACTAAAACCAATAAGTTTACGGTTGGGTTAGAAGCATCGGACCCAACCGTAGGAGCGTCATACCCAACCGTAATATCGTCATACCCAATCGTAATATCGTCATACCCAACTGTAATACAGGGAAAAAAGTCAACCCAATGTTACGGTTGGGTTTGCAGCCAAAACCCAACCGTAACAAGTGCAGTAAATACCCATGCACGTAATAAGTTACGGTTGGGTTTGTGGTAAACACCCAACCGAAAAACTGTAAAACTGTACTTTTCAGAAACACAAATGGATACTTACGGTTGGGATTCTTGAGAAAAACCAACCGTAACTATACTGTTGTAACAAAAAAAAAAAATTATGCACTTCAGTTCCTTAAATATCTGCAAAAAATGAAAAAGAGTTTAAGTTACAATCATACCTGACTATTCTCAGCAGTTGTATCTTCACTTTGACGACTAATATCTCCATTTGCTTTAGTTTCACCATCACAACTTACACTTAAAACCTCTCTACCATCCAAATAATCATACATAGTTGGGTCTCCCTCAATGGGTATGTAGAATTTAGTTTGGCAATCATACATGGATTCACCCTCCACAAATTTGCCACTAGAATCACTCATTTTGGTGTTTTCAAAATTTTGGGTTAAAACTCTCTTATCTCTCTTCCACTTTTCCCACCAACACAAAACAAATACAAGATTGATTTAACCATAAAAAATGAAGAATATATGAAACGAAGATGATCATTTACGGTTGGGTTTCAAGAAACAACCCAACCGTAAATAAATTTCCAATTAAAAACCTATGTTTACGGTTGGGTAAGATAATTAAATCCAACCGTAATATAATTTGTAATAAAATAACATATTTGTTACGGTTAGGTTACATTACATAACCCAACCGTAAATGATCATCGCACTTAAACTAACACTAAAAATTACGGTTGGGTTCTAAGCCAAAACCCAACCGTAATATAATTTGCACAAAAATCACTAGGATATTACGGTTGGGTTTTAATGCAAAACCCAACCGTAAATTATCACTCAATAGTCACAAAAAAATTACAATTCCAACGGTTATTTTTTTTCAAAATCTAGCCGTTGGGAATTTTTTTCCTATAAAAGAAAACATTTCCTTTTATAATTCTCATTATTCTCTATCCCTTTCATTCTCATTATAATTCTAGACTTTCCAACTCATTCTCGCCATACCCTTTCAACCATTTAAAATGGTTCGATACACGAATGATGAAGATGTTGCAATTGTTCGAGGGTGGGTTACGATGATAGACCACGCTTACGAGAGAGCCTTCTATAACAACAATAGAAACGTTGATATAGATGAAAATTGGATGGACTGTCAGGAAGACGATTCTTGGTGGGAGCGTGTGTTTGAAATGTTTGTGGCATTACACGGGAATAGATATCGGAGGACGATCAGCAACATCAAGGGACGCTTTGAGGCGTTCTATGAAGAAATGGAAAACCTAAAACTGGAAATGAAAATGAGAGTTGAAGCATTTCCCCACGAAACCAATGTGGAAAGAGTAAGTGTGTCAATTAATAAATCGTTATTTCTTCCCAAATTTTTTTTTAAATAATGAAACTTATAATTGATTTATTTTTTTCAGACTAGGGCGCAGTATAAAATCAAATATGGGAAGGAGTTCAAGCATACAGATTGCTATCGTATCTTGGAACAAAGTTTATATCTTGAGTTTCGCCGTTATGATTAAGTGTTTAAGTGTTTAAGTTTAATCATCTAATGATCTACTGTATTTCGTTTCCTTTAGTTCTTCCTTTAATGTTAAAAATAAGGTTTTTAACAACTATGGTATTTGATAAGAAAATGAACTAAACCCAAGCATAACTAATTTTGTCTTAAAAACTTCTCTTACGGTTGGCTTCCATGACTCAACCCAACCGTAACTAGAATCCATACTAAAAAGATTCATATTTACGGTTGGGTTCGATTACTAAACCCAACCGTAAAAAAAATTGAACAAACACCAAACTTTCTTACGGTTGGGACTCAAGGAAAAAGCCAACCGTAACAATATCGTAAAATATAAACTGAAACTAACACTAGAAGTTACGGTTGGGTTCGGTTACTCAACCAAACCGTAACTACATTTCACTCAAAATATCATTTTACGGTTGGGTTCGATTACTAAATCCAACCGTAAATAAATTGTAGAAACACCACAACTAAATTACGGTTGGGTTTCACCTCAAAACCCAACCGTAAATTCTACGGGAATCTCAAAATGTCTGAATTTACGTCCTCTCAAAATAGACAATTCCAACGGGTTTTTTTTTTCAAAAATCTACCCGTTGGTGACTTTTTCCCTATAAAAGGAAACCTTTACTTGTCACTTTCTCATTATTCTCTATCCTTTTCATTCTCATTATAATTCTACACTTTCTCATTATTCTCACCATACCCTTTCAACCACTAAAAATGGTAAATACATACACGAATGATGAAGATATTGCAATTGTTCGAGCATGGCATACGATGGTAGAGCATGCTTATGATAGAGCCTTCTATAACAACAATAACAACGTTGTTTCACAAGAAGAGTGGCATGAGGGTCAAGATAACGATGAATGGTGGAATCGTGTATTTCGAATGTTTGCGGCATTACATGGGAATGTAAACCCTTGGGTTACGTGGAGAGCCATCAAGAGACGGTTTGAGACGTTGTATCGATGCATGAACAACTTAAAACTGGAAATGCAAGCTAGATTCGAAGCAAATCCCTACGAGAACGGTGTGGAAAGAGTAAGTTTGTCGATTAATAAATCGTTAACTAAAAAGAGATTTCTAAAATTCAAACTTATAATTGATTTTTTTTTTCAGCATGTGTTGGCTATGGAGCAATATAGAATCAAATATGGGGAGGAGTTCAAGCATACAGATTGCTATCGTATTATGGAAACAAGTCGGGTGTTTGATTTTCGCCATTATCTTTAAGTGCTTAAGTGTAATCATCCAATGTTCTATTGTATTTCGTTTCCAATCGTTTATTTCCTTTAATGTACTACTTTAAATCTATTACAATAGAAGGAATAAGTTACAAAGTTGGGTTTTAAACCCAAATTGGAGTATATTGAAAATCAAAAAACAGTTAACATGACCATTTACGGTTGGGTCCTATTACTAAACCCAACCGTAATACATTTTGTACAAACACCACAAATTGTCTACGGTAGGGTTTTAAGGAAAAACCCAACCGTAACTATGTTTTGAAATTCAAACAAAAATTTACAGAATCTGTTACGGTTGGGTTATAAGCCCAACCCAACCGTAAATTGTACTGGATACGGTTGGGTTTTAAGGCAAAACCCAACCTTAATTATGTGTTGTAATTGGAACATAAATTATCAGAATTGTTACGGTTGGGTTATAAGCCAAAACCCAACCGTAAATTCTACTAGCTACGGTTGGGTTTTAAGGCAAAACCCAACCGTAACTCTGTGTTGAAATTAGAACAAAAATTATCAGATTATGTTACGGTTGGGTTATAAGCCAAAACCCAACCGTAAATTCTACTGGATAACACAAATTTAGATTATCTAATTTTTGTTTTTTTCGTTTTTTCTTTGTTTCAAACACCCAATTTACCTTCAATCTAGAAAAAATGATTGAATTATTTCAAAATTTTGATTTTTAAAACTCAAAATTAACCAAAAAAATCAATTCTCCTAAGGATAAGTTACGGTTGGTTTTTCCTTTAAAACCCAACCGTAACTATGGGAAAAATGTTGTTCATCATTTTCTACAACTTACGGTTGGGTCTGGTTGAAAACCCAACCGTAACTAGGGGAAAAATTGGGTTCATTATTTTTCTTCTACTTACGGTTGGGTCTGGTTTAAAACCCAACCGTAACTTGGGAAAAAGATGGTGTTCATCATTGTTCTTTGAGTTACGGTTGGGTTTTGTTGAAAACCCAACCGTAATTTTGGGAAAATATGGTGTTCTTCGGTGTTCTTGGTGTTACGGTTGCGTCCGACATGAAACCCAACCGTAACTTTCTCTGAATCACAAAAAATCAAACTTTCAAATCGTGATTTCATCTAATTTGTGCCATAAAAAGATCAAGAGTTTAATCTAGAGGTATCTAAATGCTACTATGGTTTATTGAATCAAAATCTAGGGTTTAAAAAAAAAAGCCATAAAATTTTCTTAAATTTCATCAAGTTTTTCTTCCCACCAAACACAAATTCAAAAAAAAAAATTGATCCAAAAAATTTGATTAAGAAATATATTATGTTTAATTAATCATGATTAGCTAAATCTAATCTTAACTAATTAATGTAATTAAGATTAATAATCAAGGATAGTTTGGGTATTTGATAAGAATTATGGATAAGGGGTTTTTGAGTTTTACTTCATAGTGCTCTATTTCGTCTTATTATTGGAGCCCCTCTATTGATGTTGGAGCCCCTATATCAGGCTTCTTTTTTCTGTGAGCATATCTATCATCAACAGTTAAAGAAACATCATCAAAATTAACACCTCACGCAAGCATAATTTCAGCAGCAAAAAAGGAAGAACACAAATATGATTGATTCTGAAATTGAAAATAAATTACTTTTTTTATTGCACAATTAAGGTATCCCCAAATTACAGCTTATGTACATCCTGTTAAGTAAGAACACATGGACACTCATAATCAAGTGAGCACGATCACTTGCATAAACCAGCAGCTGGGTATAAACATACAAGGGGATATTGGGAAGACTACTATACATTTTTCTTCTCGTTTGTACAGGTTATATAGGGACTGTTGATACAAAACAATAACCAACTCCTACAATGATGATCGGATAAATAAAATCTGATTTTGACTGAGGCTAGGACTTGAATTTTCTTGTTCTTCGCCGACTTGGATGCCCTGTGAAACTACCATGCAATGATCTTTGAGAGATTGTTGTGGTGGAATTGCACTCTTAGTAATGGTTTCAGTATGTCAAATCCCTAGATCAAATGATGGAGAGTCTAATAATCCAAGAGTTTTCTCTGTAGAAGCATTTGCAGCACATTGTTTTTTCTCTTGCGACAATGCTGACTTGCATCCCAGAATTTTAGTAGCCTGCGCCTCCAGTTCATCAAAATCAACACCCTCACAAAACTTTTCATCAAAAAACTCATCCACTTCATAATTCTCATCCTCGGACTGACAAAAGCTTAATTTTCTTTTTCTACACTCTATCTTGCTTTCTTCTCTTGGTGCTCCTTCACTGCATTCAGGAGGCATACCTGGTACAGAGGATGGATCTGGATCCCTTTGATAAGAAGAATTCTCGACCCTACTTACAAAACCCATTTGAGGTGTCTGTGAAGAATGAAGGACCTTTCCAGAAGAGCTTCCTACTTCAATTATTTTGGATCCACTAGACAGAATATCAGGACTGAAGTCAGTGGAAAAGATTGGTTGATTCTCAACTGGTTGACTGAGCAACGAACGCCTGTTTTGAAATCTCCATTAGTTCACAATATGAATTCATAACTTACAGTAACGAAAAATAACAATTGTATGAATACGGAAACATCCAAGGAAAGTCATTGAATATACAACAGTATGTCATTTTCATTTTCTCCCTACATTCATGATTGTTTCTAATGATGTAATGGAGACCATCTAAACCCCTTAATTTTAGATGTATTTACTTTTCAGAACAAGCACAACAATCTCCAGTTGGGGTTAATAACTTACTCTAGTTAAGTTCGGGTTGACGGGAATAGGTTCCAGATAAAACTTCAAGTGAGAAAAAGGAATTTTAGGTTTAAACCACAACCAAAATAATGGTTGGTCTACATAGCAAGGATCTATTAAAAAAAAAGGGGGAGTTTCTTTTGAAGAGCTTATATGCTTTATAGAGGGTCGACCATTATTATTTCATGCCACAGTGCAAATACCGCGGCTTAATGGTATCTACCTAACCATAAAAGGGTCGACCATTATTATTCTTTTACAGTGAGGCTTAAGAAAACAAGTAGATCTGGAAAAAGGTGAGAAAAATCGATTTCAATCACTATATGCTAGCACGTGAGAAGCTTCCGAAAAATATTCAAAACTACATTCATAAATAAAGAGAAGAAAACTCCAGTACATCCTGACCTGTAGATCGCCATCATGTCCATCGTGGCAGCTTCTGGTTGAGTAGCTGTCATAGTAGGATTTATTCTGTCATCAATAAAACTATCATATGAATCATCGTCCTTGTCTTCTTCCTCCTCATCATCAGATACTTCGGCATCTAGAGACACTCTGAGAAGAACCAACCATCAGAAAGTCAGTGACCTCAAAATTGTCAATTTCACAAATTAGTTGAACAGTTAAATTAGAAAGAGAAACCACTTCAATATTTCATCAAGCTAAGAAGACGCTAAAAAATGGCCGTACTCTGCTTCTTCTTCAATGTAGTGGTTCATGTTCAGAACTGTTTTCCGGTTATCTGAACAAAACAGCCACAACCAAGTCACCACAGCAGAACATTAACAGATATTCAGTGTGCATTGCTGAAAACAATCAAGTTCAAAAAGATTGGAGTAATCAAATGCAGCTGTGAGCCTAAGATAAGATATCATTTTACCTTCGTTATTCCGTATGGGTCCAATTCTGGTACTAGCAACAGACCTGTCAAGGTTTGCACAGAAACTCTGTGTTTTCGTATCTCCATACTTGCGCAGCCCTTTAAACTTTGGTGATGGCTTAACGCTATTTGATGACTCTCCAGAACTCATGCGCCAGCCTTTACTACAGCTATTACTGTTAGATAGGTTGGCCAATGGAGTGCGAGCATTCTCATTCACAGGAGGATCAGATGGACATTTTCTTGCTTTGCCATAGTAGTTCATTTTGACCACATGAGTATGAGTATTTTCATTTGTAAACTTAGGAGTACTTCCTCCTTCAGTGGCACTATCTCTCATTTTGACCTTTTCAATCCTTTCAGAACTTGCACATGGTGATGGAAGTCCACTTCGCGACTTGGCTGGGGATACATGCAGTAAAGGAGGTACAGCTCTGTCCTCTGAACTGAAAGGCTCTTCAGAGTGGAACCTCTTATGAGCAGGGACTTTGTTTCCATGTAACTCTGCATTACAGCTTTGGTCTAATCCACCACTTCTGTACCTAAGGCTAAAATTTAAACAATTTTCTTCTTTCGGTGAACCTGAAAAACCACTCCCCCCTACAGGAGACTCTGGAACAACACCTTCCTCGACCATGTTAGTTAACCGAGGGCTCTTATCCATGTCTTTTAGATCACTGGGAGGCTCATTAGTATTTAATATTGAATATTTATTTGCAGTACCTGGTGTCTCAAAAATTATTTCTTCTGAACTTGAGAAAATTTTCTTTGGACTTGGTGTCAATAAAATATCTCTCTCAACCCCATGTACCACCTTCTCTTGATTCCCTACGGAATTGTACGCTTTAGGGCTTAACAGAAGTTCATTGTTCATCGCTCCTGCCTCATTAGAAGTAGCTGAACTCTAATTCGCTTAGTCCGTGGATTGAACTCCAAATAATCTCCAGGTGACAGCCTAGAAGGTCCCAACTTTTGCTTTAATGTATTCAGTAGCTCAGTACTTCCTGTTGCTGCACTCATACAAGGTGGAGTTGCTTTCATAAAAGGTAGGTCTGGTACAGATAAAATTGAGACCATTCCAGCAGCATTTACAGATACAAAGCCCTCATTGTAAAGGAAACAGTGCATAGACGGATCCTGGCTTGTGAGACAAGGCAAACCACTTTTCCCGTTACCATTTGGGGCCACCACAGGTGATGACTCCTCGGTGGTTATTGCTTTTCCATCAGACTGTGGTTCTGGAGAACCAGGGTAACTCGTCAAATCTGCAATTGCCATGAAAGATAATTGAACCTGGTAAAACAATATATAATTGCATAGAGAATAAAGAGAAGTAGACGGAAGAAACAACGCGGAAAAATGTATAAGATAGCTAATGCAAAAGAATCTTAAGAAGACACAAAATAGATTATCTAGTCTCTAGCAGTCTGCAATGCAGAAATATTCAAAAGGAACTATAAGTATGTCTACAACCTATCTGGGTTCGTTTATACAACAGTCCCTTTCCCTGAATTTCCAATAAAATTCCTGTTTCATGCAGTATGCGGTAGTTTTTAACAATGGTTTACTTCTCTTTGTAGTATGTTCCTTCCCAGAAAGATAATAAAAGGGCAATCCAGCAGTGAAAACTCTTGTAGATTTAATGCTTATGAACTCGGCAATTTTAATGACCTTATGTACCTACGTTAAATGAAATCTCTAAAAGGGACATGTAAGATATATGATTCAGGCATTTAGCATAATATGCAGCCCAACAAAAATTGAAGCTGTTCTTGTTAAAGGTATTCTCTATAGATGGTAAACGGCAATCGTACCTTCTTGAATTCTGTCGCCCTGTTCAATAGCTTCAGCTTCCAAAGATTGGAAAGAAGAGGTCTCACCCTTACAAACAGAAAAAGTACATCCAAAATGAATATCTACTCAAGTGCAGAGGAAAAAACTGATCAAATAAAACAAAATAAAGCTAACCTCAACTAGGATTGTCTCACTAGGTCCTTGCAACTGTTGCATGGTATCAATCAGCATCCCTGTTCTAGATGAGTGCATGACATTCTGAACTCGGGAAGGGAACACTTGGAAGTGTGGGAAAGCAATAAGAGAAGGTTTCCATGTGCCTTCCCTTGTGGTTCGAAAATACTTTGAAATCAGTTCCATCTCAGCATCCGACATTTTCAAGCTAATAGATCCATCAAGAGAATCGTCTTTGACTTTCCTTCCACGAGGAACATACTGCTCAATTGCCAACTGAACAAACTGAACTTCTGGTTTGCAGATATGTGGAATCTACAACAGAGTATATCAAAAACATTTAAATGCAATAAGGGGAACAAATACTTCGCTGAAAAGAGAACCTCATATTTGATATTTGTAGTAATTACCATTCTAGGACTCGCATGGAAATCAAAGCTATTCATTCCCCCATTATTCATGTGCTTCTTTAAGGCCTTGTTGTTTGCTTGTTTTTTATGATATCCTTTCAACTCTGAACCTTTACAAGCTAAAACAAGTAACCCGTTGTCAAGGAATAAAGTTGAATAAGCACAAATGATATATACTTCAGGATACATATTATGCATGGAGCTAAAATGGAATTTGGCATCATTTAGGAAAAGCAATTTTATGAAGGCAATGTGAACACCCTCCAAATCGCTAATCCTGAGTCATTGGTGAAGAAATGTATAACAAGGTCAACCTCAATCCATGAGTTTAAAGGGACTCTCTCGACTCACATAAGCCCATGTTTTTGAAACTTTGTTCAGTCACGAAGAGGAATTACAGTAGTTTCTCTTTTACCCTGACGATAATTTTCTCACCTCTCCCTTCACCCAAAAGATAAAAGAAAGAAAAGGAAAGATGGAAATAAAAAAGGAAACGACAAAAAAGGATATCAACTCGTCCATCATTCTTCCTTCCAGTCCTTCCCATGCGTTGGATCATTCTTAAAGGAGATATATTGGCATCAAAACATATCACAAGATCGACTTCCATGATATCTAAGCCTTCTTCACCGATTGATGTTGCAACGATGACGTTGAATCCACCAGCTCGAAATTTCTGTAGGAGAAAACTGTAAATATGGATAGAGAAGGGGAGTTTTAAACATTAACTAATCGATTACCTGCAAGACAGCCTGTTGCTCTTTCTGTGTCTGGCCTTTCAAAGATTTCCCTGCGAATCACTCGAATATTAAGAACTTAATTTGATAAGTTGAAACTGACATAAAATTATTGTTCCCATAAACTAGAAACTAAATCTGAGACACTTACCATTCAAAATGTCCGAAAAGGTAAAATATTGAATTTAAGACTTCCGACAACTAGACAAGTATAAACAGGACTATTTTTTTCTTGCAGTGAAAGAAGGATACAAACAAACAAAAATCATACACATACAAACACACTCAAGAGAGAGAGAGAAGTAGCGGCTCATCCTAATCCTCAACCCTGATTACCGGACCGAATTTGCCGCTAGACATACTTAAGACACATACTAAAGCAAGTGTTGCAGCAAACTAAAGCACATTCCTTGATCCCCACCAACAAATATTATCAAGCAAAGAACTTCATCAACAAAATGAAAAATTTACCACTGGAATTCTATTTTTCTCAAGAGAAGGATCAAACTGAAATAGAAATAGAGATAAGCATATTAACCTGAGCTTTGACCAATAAACTCGGTGGCTTTAACTGACTCCCCAGCCTTTGCTAACGAATCCATTATGTCCCTGCAGTATGTGAGGGATGGTCGTCAGTACACTATAATTCTAATTCACATTAAAAGATAAAAAAATTACTGGCAACAGTTTTAGTGGTTTGTTTTATAGTTATATAACCAGGTCTATTACATTTAAAAGCATTGAGTATACATCTGAGACATTTATTTTGAAGTTTGAACTATATATTATGTCCAAACACAATAATTGTCAGCCGTGCCGGTAGAAACAATAACTAACATTTTTATGTGCAAGCAACCGCTGAATGCCAGTAAGTGTCAAACACCATGTAACATGACATAATTCAGAGAGCGGTGTGTCCTGGCTATTATAGGGTATAAGGATCATAATTGGAGTATTCAGAAATATAAATCAGTAAACTTTGTGTGGGTTTTTAGTCTACTCCATGGTAATACGCAGTGATCCAATGAATAAGGCATAAAACTAAAAGGCGGTAACTATTAGCAGTTTTAGAAATTTTAAAATATATCAACAGCCTATTGCCTCTTTTTGCTGAACCCATTGGAAATTATACCAATGATCGCTACTAAGGAACCATAGAAGTAGTGCCGTAGTGATTCATACAAAGCACAAATAAAAGATAAACACAGGTAACAGAATAAAAACGAAATCAAAGACTTAAAAATGCCAAAATAATGCATAGATATCACAAATGGCAGCTCATGCTTTATCAAATTTGAAGAAATTATCTTCACC
Organism: Papaver californicum; assembly: GCA_023531435.1. Classification (NCBI taxonomy): domain Eukaryota; kingdom Viridiplantae; phylum Streptophyta; class Magnoliopsida; order Ranunculales; family Papaveraceae; genus Papaver; species Papaver californicum. Next base: position 5,335,653 of record JAJJMC010011347.1, on the reverse strand, counting down.
TGACACTTCCCCTGAAATTAGAGAAAATGATAACCCTTGATTTCTTCGGATCGTTTTTTCCTGCAAAGACAGATCCCACATAAAAAACAGACCAAACACATCGAGTTTAATATTATGTAGAGGAGCAACAGCAATAAACTCGCAGCACAAACTTTGAAAGTGATATATCTTGCAACATGGAGGAAAAAGACAGAACTCAAATATTGCTATGGCACAAACGAATGTCCGAGGCGTAAGAAGATGCATACGACAAGGTTCTAAGTGTATAACAGGTGAGCACGCAAAGAAACTACAGTTCAAATATTTTCCTCAATGAATGGCAAAGTAGAACTTGACCCAAGTTTCATAGCAACCTAACACTAACGTACACTGGTCACAAGTATGATCTTATAGTGTGATCTACAAAGTCGCCTAGTCTCCCCAATCATACACCCTTAAGAGGTGCGAAAAAAAAAGAACTGATTTTCAACGAGACTAGGACATGTTTTCAAAATGAACAGAGAGAGAGAGAGAAAGCACTTACTGAAATGATCCATCAATATTTCAGTCATTTTTGTCAGCTTCGGATTTGGTGCTCCATGAGACAAATTCCGCTGCATCAATAGTTTAATGTTGTGTATTATTTCAATTCTACTCAAAACCCTAGCAAAAGACCTGCAGCAAAAAAAAAACACAAAATTCACTTCAAAAGTCTATCTACCAGCTTGGAAACATAATCCATGAACCTGGTATACTAGTTATACATAGTGAAAGGAAGTAACTGTATGTATCATGAGGACCAACTTGTTCATCGGATATAGCATTCTAGAACACCCTTTGGTAGTGGAACTATATCATCTGTCTTCTGTATAATTACTTAGGTTTACATGGTATACAGGATTGCCAAAGATAACATAAACTGACTCTTCGACAACCCCCCACAAATCTAGTACATGATTGTAACCTGTAATGCAACCATAGTTCACCAATTCCTGCTCTCCTACTTTCACTACATGTATCTGGAAGTATCGCTAAGATCTACCTTCTACCAAGAATATGGTGTGTGCTGCGGAGGGCCAATGCTCAACATTAGCTCAGAGAAGCAAAGGATTCTTGGAACCTTTCAATGCTCTTCCTGGCAATCTTTATGGATTAGAAACCTGTAACCACTTTATGAATATGTATGCTGGTCTTCTAAGAAGAGCTTGAACTTAAGTGAATCAATATTTGTACTGATTCTTAATCACACAAGTGGCAGACATATCACCACAGTTTGGAAACCCAAAATCAATATTTTATGTTCGATTGAAAATGTACACTTATCTAATCTTGAATAAAATCACAGAGATTTCTAAAAGAACAACTTAAAGAATCAGCTTTAATATTGTATTATTATGAAGTTCTTAACTGGGCAGCATAGAAACCTACCCCTGTTGCACCTTTTCATTCAGCATCTCATAAGCAGGTCTTATACCATGACTTGAAAGCAACTTGATTACATGATACAGTGTAATGAGAACAGCAAAATATCCTTCTAGTTCCCCATTTTTAGCTTGAGGAAGATTTTGCGGAGGTGCTTGCCGAAATTTTTCCCTAGAGCTAAGCAACTGACATGGGCTAATCTGTCAAAGAGGAAGATGAAATATGGTAAGTAACAAAGAAGAAAAACCAATACTGGATGGCAACTGATATCAACCAAAAGGAAGGGAGAACAAAAAAAGGACTATAGATTGAGTAAGAAACTAAATGTATTACTGTGAGTATTACAGTTCTGTATCACAAAACAGGGTTCTTGTGTGTATGTTGATTCCTTGTAAGAGTCACAGACATTGGTTTATCCGTTCATACATTGTTACGCCACCCTCTACTATTAAGAGGGTTTAGTGTACTTTTCATCAAAGCCCAAGGGCTATGGAGGTCTTGGGTTCAAGTATTTGGTACAGCGTGTACCAAATACTGGGAGGGAGGATTGTTGTGTCTATTCATCACACCCACTGACAGAACCTTGCTAGAGGACAACGTTGCACTCTGCCTCACTCAAACTCTATTTGTTCGTTAACAATCTTTGGTGGAACAGACATCAACAGCTTGCATTAAGAAATCCATTTATTAGACAAATACTTGTAGATACCTCCCGGAATGCACAATGTGCACCTGAATAATTAGGACGAATGTAATTACTCCCTAATAGACGAACTTTGAGAAGAATCTTGTTTCCTCTTTACAATGAGAAATGTGAGCTATCATACTACATCAAAGTAATCACAACTACCAGGACTTCTCCAGTACCCAGCATGTGTATTGTGCTATTGAGGAAACAGAAACAGTTTAGTGAGCTTCTTCTATTCTCAGCTACCACTTGGGCATAAGATCACTATTATCCTGCTGCCTCAGAAGAATAAACTTTCGCCATAAAAAACAGAAAGCATCAAATATCCCCATGCACTGTTTCACTTTCACAAAAACATTGTGAAACTCTAAAGCGATTTTCATTTCAACATGCTGGAAAAGGAAAATCCAGAAAAACTTCAAAGATACTGAATAATAACCAAAACCAGGAATGAGAGGTTTCATACTGTTTGGATGTCTTTGTTATACAGCATTCCAAAGGCAGAAAGCTTGGTCACAAATGGCTGTATAGCTTCCAACAACAACTTGTTTATTTCAATAGCATCATCACTCATTGGAACCTGGAATTATTCGAGGCACAAAGTTGTTACCAGGAAATGAAGAGATAAGGAAAAGTAACAAAAGGAAAAGCAAAAGCAAAGTAAAATATATATATATGTGTGTGTGTGTGTGTGCGCGTTTCTACACTATTGCCTATGTACCTCTATTATTTCGAGCTTCCGGTCGTGAACATGCGGGCTGACATCTGGGTGGTCATCATTGCGATACTCCAGCTTTGAAATATGCAAGTTATTAATCACATTTTGAATTGCCGGCTGCTTTGCTGTGTAATCATGTCACACCTCAGAATCACCAAGCTAAGTAATTATAAGTAGCACAAGTGCAGAACCACAAATATATGGAGAGACTCACATCCTGGTGTTGCTGTTAAAGCCAATATCCTGAGCTGAACTGGTACAGCCATCAACTGAACATGCAGAGAACAGATAAGGTTGTAAAGCTGTAAAAGTCATCCATTCAACCAGAAGATGCAGGTGGAATGATATTGTATAACAAGTAACATAGTGAGGTTATATAAGCACCTCGCAAACCACAACACAGTAAGCATAATTCCCGGTTGCCCGATGAGCCTCGTCAATAACCAGACAAACTATGTTTTTTGCCAAACATGTACCTAAAGTAAAAAAGAAAAAAGAAAAGGAAGAAGAAGTTAGACAGAAGGGGTTGTACAAGCTTGACGAAGCACTATCACCAAGACAAACATTACAAAGAATAATGTACATCAACTTATCCACAAGCCGAAGTATAAGTGCTTGACAATCAGAATAAAATGACCACCTTTGCGGAGATAACCATAATTCTTTAGCGATACAAACTAGTGTGAAGCATTATCCTTTTTTTCCTCCAAGAGTAGTATTACAAAGAAGAATGAGATCGTCTTATTCACTACAACGCCTCCAGACAGTAGCTGGAATCAAGTTATAGTACTACGTATATGCACTCCTAATTAAGAGTTACGAAATTCCCTCAAGCAAAGATCATGATTATCTTCATGTTCTCCGAGTGCTTCGAAAAAGGATAGATGTTCCTTGGCGTTCCCTTAGTCATTGCACAACGGAAAGGTAAGCTTATGTTTTCTTTACAAAAAGGACGACGCTGCAACTACATGGGATATTACAATGAAGAATGAGCAATGGCTTATTCACGAGGAAAACTGCTCAGATATGCCGGAGGATGACGAAATAACTAGGCATGTTTTTCAAAAGCTATCCAATATTCCATGATTACCATATATATCTTTGACAATTAGAATTAAAAATCCACCTTATTAGATGTAAAACAGAAATAAAGCTACAACAGCAACTCACCAGATTGAATATCTTTTTCGAGCACTTGCGGAGTAACAAAGAAAACTCGCTTATCCTTCCAACAGCATGCTCTTTTGGGGGGACTCATCTGACCTGTCATTTCAATTGTCCACTCCTGCAATCAGTTCAAATCGGATCTTTTTATATACGTATTGGATAGTGACGATGCAGAATTTCGGAAACTAAGCCAAGCTCTTTAGAGAGATGTGCATGTAAAATAATGGCTTACCTGAGGTATCCCCACAATATTATGGCAAGCCTCAATTTGTTGCATAACAAGAGGTCGAGAAGGGGCAGTGAAAACAATTTTCCCTGTAGTGGAAACTCCAGGTTAGCTTAAAGTTTCAAATCATTACATACTCTTATCACAGACAGTTGAATACGTCAAGTTCTCATGTAAAACGAGATGGTACAGGATTGTTTTTAGCAACTGTTCAGTAGATGAGAAGGAACTAGAAAAGGAAAAAAGGACAGTTCTTTGGTCCGTACGCTACTTATTGCCTACTTAATTATTATCAACAACAACAAAAAAAAATGCCTAACTGATTGCCAGAGTTACATCATGATAAGATCAGAAAAATGCATCACTTGACATAGTTATTAGGATTCTTGCAGTAAGAAAGTTTTTTTTAGCAGAGAACTTTCTAATTCAAAGAAAATATATTAATTGATCCTTAATTGTTGTAACTTGATATATCTTGTAGTATATGATGATAATTAATAGTTTTTCTTGGATACACTGATAAGGTGCATCAATGGAATACGTATGCCCCTTAACCAGCAAGTCGGGAATCAAAGACAAAAGGGTATATGATCGATTGTGAATAAGCACATTATAACAGCGAACCTGATATACATTCATATTTTCTAAGGCATCACCTCCGCAAAGATGTAAGTATAACTTGGTCACTTATGAGCTAACTAGTCATGAATTGCCATTGTAAATTACAGATTGACAGGATCAAAATATGATGAGCACGGACAATCTACACTAATAAAAATACTTAGGTAACTGACAGCCACGCTTACTAAGCGACTCAAGCCTCAAGCTCCAAACATATGCCAGTATTAATATACTTTTTTCATTAGCAAGCTCATGACTTCAGAAAAATAACAGGGATTTAGGCATCTGCCATATCAACTATCAAGTTATTGTTTCTTCAAACAACACATACATCGCATGCTAAGTGACCTAATTCAAGAATGAGAACAAATAAAACTTGGCATGGGTGACAATGTGGTTACACAGCAATGTGAATAAATAAACCATAAAACCTGTGCTACTTCGAGACCCATTTTGATTTGATCCATGTCAACCTAACCACCGATACTGACAACTATAAGCACAAACTGAGCTTAAAAGTTAAGCTCCAGCCCACTTAAAATTACAAAAGTTAACTACATGAGAGGGCAGAATAGGGGCTATTGACATTATTTAGAACCATACCTTCGGGAAACCATCTAAAGTAATTATACATAACAACAGCCGCAATTAAAGTCTTCCCAAGTCCTGTTGGCAGTGCAACTAATGTATTTGAAAATAGTGCTGTCTTTGTAATAGAGAACTGGTATTCTCGGTGTGGAATTTTGTCATTATCTACATTGAAATGCAAATTAAGTGAGCCAAATCCAATGAAAGAATGTGAAATGGCCCAGTTAAACTAACCAAAAAAAAATAATACTTGAATTGATAGCTCATATAACCTGGATAAATCCATGTTTTGGCGGCTTCAAGATCAACGCGGCTGTAACAAACTTCTTCTCCTTGTTCATTAAAATCCCCTTCGTTTTCAACAACATGAATTGGTTCTTTTTGATGGCTAAAAGACCGATTCTCCACCAGAGGTTGTTTCCTGTCAGCAGTTTGCACAAACCTATCTAAGGTTGATTGCCTAGAAACCCCACTAATCTTTCCCTGATGTTGGGGGAATTTTCCTTGTTGATGAACTTCATTACTAAAATCTTGTTGTTGTGGTGGTGGTGGTGGTGGTGGTGATGTTGAAGCTAATGTACCTTGACATCTGATATCAATCTCTTTCACAGCTGCTTCCCAATCGAACTCCTGCAACAAAAAAATGAAACATTAGGGTTCAGAAATTTGGGGATGAAGGGAGAAATTAGATTGATTTGTAAATGCTAGGGATTGGAATTTACATCGTCGTCTTCGTCAAGTTGGATTAGTTCGCTATGGTTTGCGACTGAGGGCATCGTCTTAACGATCGGAGTGTATACTGATTTCGCTGTCTCTTCAGTCTTCTTCACTCTTTTCCTCTGAATCCCTTTTTCCTACTTTCACACACTTTTTATCTCTGTAAAAACCTTTTAGGTTGGCGGCAAAGCTTTAAAATTCCAATTTCCCATTCACTTTTTCGTACTCCTTTCCGGGCATCGTCTATTAGAAGGTCAAATACAGTCAGGTCAAGTCAAAGGTCAAGAGCCAGCTATTAGTTGTTAGTAGTGGAATACAGTTGTACATTAGTTAGTGGACTACAGCTGTCAGTCTTCAATTGAGTATAAATAGGTGCCTTGATAAATGTAAAAGAAACAACAAGAAAATTAATAACAAAACGATTTAATATCTTCCATCTGTCTCTGGTATTCAAGTACTTTGTACTCTTCACACAACACAGAGGCATGCGTCTGTGTTTATCAGCATAACATCATTTCTCGAGAAGACTTTTGAGTAGCTCAAGAAATTAAACATGGTATCAGAGCCATAGCTTAATGGCGTAAATCTTTTCTTCTTTCCCATTACTATTTTCAAAATCTTTTTAGTGTCCCAAGATTTTTCTTTTCAGAAGCATGCGAGACAAAGAGTAGTGGTGATATTAAATCTCTGTAAGTTTCAAGAAGTCATTAAAATCTCAGAAGCATTCAAGTATCGAAGATATTGATACCTAGTATAAAAGAGAGATGAAAATCATGAGGTGATTCTTTTCCTTTACTTCTCAGATCCATTTCTTCTCTGTTTTCATATTGAAGTCTTTCTGTGTTCAAGAAAATACTCTAAATCATCTGATCATTATTTCAATCATCAAGTATATGTTCTTCTGTTTGTTATTTCATTATCACAATCAACTGAATCATCTTCTCAAATCGATAAATAGCTTTTCTTATCAGTGATCAATCTTTCTACTTTGTTAATTTTTTGATTCATGCCAACAACAAGAAGTATGGCAAATAGATCTAATATGTGGAATACAAAAATAACTCATCTACAGCAGATTCAACAACCATCAACAATTTCAATCTTCCTTTCACGAATATTTCAAATTTTATTTCAATAAAACTAGATTCATCAAATTACCTTCTGTGGAAAGACCAGTTTGAGTCTATTTTAATTTCCACAGATCTCATCGGCTATGTTAATGGTGAAATAAAAGAACCATCAGCAGAAATTCTAATATATGGTTTACCAGCAACAAATCCTAGATGGATAAACTGGCGAAAACATGATCGTTTCGTTGTCAGTTGCTTGAAGGCAACCTTTACTCTATATGTAGCTAGTGATGTGCTTGGTCTATCTTCAGCAAAAGAAATTTGGGAATTTCTAGAGACAATGTTCAAGCAGCAGTATGTTGCAAGAAGAGGTATGCTCAAAAACCAAATGAACAACATCAGGAGAGGTAACCAATCTGTTCAAGTCTATCTTCAACAAATCAAGAGTATAGCAGACTCTCTGTCTGCTATTGGAGAAAGAATTGGTGAAGCAGATTTTACAGTTCATATTCTAAATGGTCTAGGCAGGGACTATGACAACTTTGTCATATCTGCATATCACAGAGAAGCTCCTTATATGTTTTCTGAGCTCAAGGAAAGGCTTCTAATTCATGAACAATGGTTAGCTGAACAACATCAAAACACAACTGAAATATTGGATACACAGAACTCTTCGGCTTTCTACAGTAAGCATACATATTCTGGACCAAGAAATGGTAATATACAACAGTTCAGAAGAAATAGATTTTCAAGAAATCAACCAGTTTTTCATACTTCATCATCATCAAATGGATCTAATACTTCAAGTTCAATTCTTATCTTTAATGGAGCTCGTAAATCTCAACAGGATTACTCAACAGTTGAGTGTCAGATATGTCACAAAAAAAAACATTATGCAAGTCGTTGCTATTTTCGATATACTTCTCCAAAAGGTGGTTCTGGACCGGGATCTGGTGTTACTGCAAATGTGGCTGAGGTGGAGCAAGATTTTACTGGTATTCATATAAGTGCTGCTGACTTTGGTGAGAACAAGTCTATTCCTGGTTTACCTCAACCAACATGGATTGCAGATACAGGAGCTTCATCACATATGACAGGAGACAGGACTCTGTTGGACCAACCATCTCCTTATGCTGGCAAGGGGAAAGTAATGGTTGGGTCAGAGTTTTCTACTGATCATAGAACTACTGATTCGATAGTAACTAGATCAATGACTGGGAACTCAAAACCAAAGTTTTTGCCTGATCATGTCTCCTTCACAACTGTTAAACATCCTCTTTCTGATGTCTACTATTCTTTATTGTCAACAACTACTGAGCCTAAAAGTTATAAGTCAGCAGCAAAGTCTTCTGAATGGGTTATGTCTATGAAGGATGAAATAAAGGCTTTAGTTGATAATGAAACATGGGAATATGTGCAGGCAGAACCATGGATGAACATCTTAGGGTGTAAGTGGGTTTATAAGGTAAAATTAAAAGCTGATGGAACAATAGATAGGTATAAATCCAGGTTAGTTGCCCAAGGAAATACTCAACTTGAAGGCGTTGACTACTTTGACACATTTAGCCCAGTAGTAAATTTTACAACTGTTAGAATAGTTCTGATAATTGTTATTACAAAACAGTGGACAGTGAAACAACTAGACATCTCAAATGCTTTTCTTCATGGTACTTTGGATGAGCCTGTTTATATGACACAACCTCAGGGATTTATACAGGCGCCAAGAGTGTGGGTAAGCTGAAGAAGAGTTTGTATGGTTTAAAACAGGCGCCAAGAGTGTGGTTTCATGCTTTTAGTCAGTTCTTACAGAATTATGGGTTTACAAAATCTGTCTCAGATCATTCAATGTTTATCTACAATAAAAACAATAACATGCTAGTATTGTTAGTATATGTTGATGATATTATTCTGACTGGAAACTCAGATATGGAAATAACTACTCTAATTCAGTCTATGAGAACCACTTTTCCTGTGAAGGATCTAGGAGCTTTGAGATATTTTTTGGGCATAGAGGCTGACAGAACTAAGGATGCTTTATTACTGACACAGAGAAAATATACTGTAGAATTGCTAAATAAAGCAAACATGGTGGAGTGTAAGTCTTGTCCTACTCCAGTGGCAAAAGCAAATAGGGTTTCTGTTCACACTGGTATACTGTTGACTAACCCTGTAGTGTACAGAACTTTAGTAGGTAGTCTGCAGTACTTAACTTTAACAAGACCATACATATGTTTTGCAGTGAATTATGTGTCACAGTTTATGCAGGATCCAACAGAGGTTCATATGCAGTTATTCAAGCATATATTAAGATATCTAAAAGGAACTCTAGGTGTTGGCATTACTTTAAAAACAGGAAATTTACAGAAGTTGCAGGCTTTTTCAGACTCTGACTGGGCTGGTTGTCCAGATACAAGAAGGTCAACATCAAGTTATGTAGTTTTTCTAGGTAACTCTATTATTGCATGGTCATCCAAGAAACAGCCAACTGTGTCAAAATCATCAGCAGAGGCAGAATACAAGTGTATTACAGTTGCTGCAGCAGAGTTGCAATGGGTTTCCTATGTACTAAAAGAACTCAAATTACCTCTGTTAACATTTGTCAATCTGTACTGTGATAATACTAGTGCAATATCTTTGGCCTCTAACCCAGTTTTTCATGCCAGGTCAAAACATATAGAGGTACATTATCACGCAGTGCGAGAACTGGTTGTACAGGGATTTCTGAAGCTATGTCATGTCAACAGTGAGAATCAGCTTGCAGATATTTTTACAAAGAGTTTGTGTACACCTGTGTTTAGAAGACTTGTTACGTTCCTGTTTGGAGAGAAAACAGTGGATCACACCATTGTTGCAGCAACATCTGATGGCTCAGACATTACATGAAATAAATAGTTAGGCTATTATTGTAACAAATTGTAAAGTTTTCCTTTTTTAAATTCTCAAAACTTAACAGTTTGAGGGGGTGTATTAGAAGGTCAAATACAGTCAGGTCAAGTCAAAAGTCAAAAGCCAGCTATTAGTTGTTAGTAGTGGAATACAGTTGTACATTAGTTAGTGGAGTACAGCTGTCAGTCTTCAATTGAGTATAAATAGGTGTCTTGATAAATGTAAAAGAAACAACAAGAAAATTAATAACAAAACGATTTAATATCTTTCATCTGTCTCTGGTATTCAAGTACTTTGTACTCTTCACACAACACAGAGGCATGCGTCTGTGTTTATCAGCATAACATCATTTCTTGAGAAGACTTTTGAGTAGATCAAGAAATTAAATATCGTCAATGCTAATTGACTAAAGGACTCGGTGGGCTGGATAATAATCAGTCTATAGGAGATTCAACAAATAGAATTACCTTCCGACTCACCTTATACAGAGTATTTGTTATTTCTCACTCTTAACTCACACCTTCTAAATAAATAGTCTTCGATTAAGCGTACCTTATTTTCCACTAAAATCTACGATTCCTAATTTCACGATCATTATTCATACGAAAAAGTTTCGATAGTTTAAAATTTTTAAAATATAAAAAGATGGTTAACATTTGTCTTCGTAAGTAACATTGATTTCAAAAGCCTTAATATCATAAAAATGAATTAGAAGGATTCTTACATACCATACATCTCAACACGTGAGCAAAGGACAAAATATATGAGCAAAAAAAATTTGGAAACAGAAACTTTATTAAAACTTAAAACTGATTGTTTGAATTACAGGCAACGGAAGCAAATTCAGTAGAGTTTTCCAATTTACCAAAAACAAAATTACAAGTAATTACATTAGATAGTTCTACTGATATCGAGCGTCTGATAATTGTTGGGATTTCAACCCAAGTTTATTGTATTAATCCCATGATTTTATTTCATTTAGCAAGAAGATCGGTTGAGAGAAATTTTCAACTCCATCCACCATTCTTTTAAATTCTTATAGTATCTTTTGTGTCTGCCAAGTTATTACTATTGTGTGTCCATTCAAAAAGTCCATAACCTTTTTGCAGTTGCCTTCTGGAGAGAAATTTGTTAGTTCCCTCTCTCTCCCATTTCACTCCTTCATAAACTATTACTTTAGCCTCTTCAGTTGAAAAAGCTCGATAAGATCCTCCCCTTGCACCTTTGAAACATATTGAATCACGGGTAATTAACCTAAAACCAGCATTACAAAAGAAAAAAATTCATGGCCCATCTTTGAAGTATCATCTAAAGGCCATTTTCACTGTCTACTGGCTATACAAAGTACTACTTGGAATAATCCTAGCACTAGGAGTCACCATAGACCTTGAAGGAATCTACAATTAAAAAAATCTCTGAACTTTGATAGGCAAATTAATATTAGTGCTAACTTTATTCCCAAAAACTCGACTACATTTTTATTTCCATATGTACCACACTTTTTGTTGATGTTACTTGTAAGGATAGTTTTTCAACCTCATTCATATACCAATCTTCATAATTAGCTAGGAAAGTAACACTACTATGCACGTTTATGAGATCAGGATAAGGTGGGAGCATTCAAATAGTTTTAGCATCAGAACATTCAAAAACAGATGAGTCAAAGACTCCACAACATTTCAACAGAAGATACAAGAGGGATCAATTCCACCTATAATGAATACTAGCCAACTTTAATCTATTTGACGGGGCATTGTTTAGGCATTTCCATAAAAAAATCTTAATTCTTCGAGAAATATATGATTTCTTTCCAATAAATAGCTTTAGATCAACAATATGTATCCAGAAATCGTGTTCGAAAACAATACATAAATTTAGAGTAGATTGGTGTGAGTTGGAGGTTTGCATGTTAAACTATTAAAAGCGGTAAAAATAATCATGGATATGGTTGTGTGGTATCATTTATGAAACATGCAACTATAACTAAGTTCGACAAATACCACAACGTTGGTGAAGATTGAGGCATACTTCCACTTCCAGCTATGACGAGATTAAAGTAAGAAGCAATGTGATTTTAGTGCAACACATTTTCCAACTGAAATCCCGTACTTATTCCCAGGACAAAAACATGCCACTTTATAAGGGGTTCAAGTTCGTCTACTGCTTCGAGAAAATCTTACACCTCACAGTCGAGTTATGTTAATCCACCAGTATTGTATAGTGGGAGATAGATTTTTTAATTTTGTGGGTAAAACTTCGGTGGTCCTACTTGTATCGGTTGACCTTGAATTGCTGAATATTTATCAAATAGATCAAGTTTTATAAGAAGTTGCTCTAAAGTTGAACACAAGAGTTATATTCGCTTAACCGTACAAGTTGGGCGAAGGAAACATGAACAATATGTTCAAATATATGGTATAATTATACTTCGACTGGCACCTCACAACATGGTGTAGAGTTCGAAACACGGTGAGGTGGGTGACCGACTATTTGAATTACCTTCATCCTTTAATATTCCTAAGCAATTTAGGTCTTCTTACGTTCCAAAACAACCTTGTGGAGACAATTATAAGTAAAAAATGCTCAATTTAAAAAGACAACAATCAAGGTCTTAAGGCCTTTTTGGGGTACATTTAGGACCCTCGTCCATAATCCAAATGCAACCCCTTTTTCCTCTCTTTCGTAAGGGAAAAAAAACTCAAGAGTTTCCTTCTTCTTATTTCTCGGATCAAGTTCTTTTGGATTAGATCTGGGAAAGGATTTTCTAGTTTTTTGTGAGATTTAGTTGATTATAGGTTTTATTTTGGTTATTTTTGGTGTTTATGGACACATTTTTTTGTTATTTGGGAGATCTTTTTTCATCATTACAACGATTTTTTCTCGTTTTAATAACAATTCTTTCAATCTTCATGGTGGTTTTTGTCTTGTTATTTTCCATTAATCTAGAACATCAACGATTCTACTCGGGTTTGCTTTAAATTTATTTTCAACAAAAGGAATTTAGGGCTTTAATATTATATAACCATTTTACTAAAAATCAAACCTTTATTTATAACAACAATCAACAAAACATAAATACTTCGTTCAAAAACCTTGAGAATTCAACAAAAGACTGCTGCTAACTAATAAATAGAAATAATATGGATTACTATAAGATAAATATTATACTTTGGGTTCATTTCCTTTCATATTTCTTCTTAAGTTTACATCGAAGCTGTAACAAAAAACGGTATATGAATTATTATTTTTTATTATTAGTGAGCCTTGTGTTCTTAGGAGTCAAGCTAATCGTTTGGGCTTCCTTCCAGGAACTATGGTTCATATGGAAAAAATTAAAACAACTTAGAGCGAATGAGCTTCAATGGTTTAATATTGGGACATATTTGATGCAAAACTTGAAAAGGGGAACGCTTAACCCTTAGTATCCAAAAGTTAATAGATCTAAAAGCAACACGTGCAAGGACCCTCTAACCACTCCACCCTTTTCAACCCATCAACCCTCCACCAACTTGTTGGAACACATAAACACTTCGACCTTAGCATTTATAGATGATGTTAACTCCAAATGTTTATCAAACAAATTTTTAGTAAACTTTTAACAATTTTTTTTTAATATTCTACCAAGATCTGAAAAACGATCCAATTTTTTTTTGTTTAGGCATAAAATGTTATGTCATTTGTTGTGGAGTTGAAAACGTAAATAATCAGGAGAAAAAGTCAGAAATATATTATCGAAACCTGTACTTGTGCTTCCACTTCTTCTTCTTCCTAATTTAGGATCCCCGTTTTGCCAAACTTCTCTAACTCTAACTGAAACTAACCTTTTCTGCAACTCAACTACATATTATGACACATAACTATCTAAAGGATTTACAATAAAACTTCGTCACCGATTATAATATTTTGAATATGTTCTAAGTTCAATAGTAGCTTTATATTTTCCAAGAAATTGATGGATAAATAAAAAAAAGATAAAAAAGACAAAGTTTTTTATCTGGAAGGTCATAACAAATCAATATTATAAATTTGTTTAAACAACATTAAAAATAAAACATCATATTAAACTAAACAACATTAAATATATTCAAAACATGTCAAACTAAACAACATTGAAACAGAAAGAAAACTCTATCGGTCATCCTGTCTTGGAACATTGTATCTCATAAAACTAGTTTTTTTCGTCGAAGAATATGTTAGTATTCGACAGGTCACTGGAATACGCGAACAGGTTTCTTTTCCCCGAGTTTTTTTCCACCTAGACAAATGGTCAACGATATAATTCTTTTATCTGTATACATGCTTAATCTTCGAGTTAAACATTGGGTATGTAAATTTACTAGGCCCTAACATCTTTATCAAAATCATGTGTTGGCCCATAGAAATTATAATCAGACGTTTTGACGGTTGGGATTATTCATTATACTGATGACATTTTTGCAGTCTGTTATAATTTGAAAACACGTAGTTGATTCTCGTTCAACTTTAAGAAAAGATCCGTGAATGAATTCAAACTCATGATAAAAATCATTTACGACCCATAAGGAATCATCATAAATAGTTTCAATAATGCTTTCATCAATTGGGTTTTTCGTTGTACAATATGCCGTCATCATCCAAATGTTTTCAAGTCTTTCTTAAATATTACAAAATGATATAGAGAATCCAAGAATATATGATGATGTTCCACGTGATGGAAAAAATAATTTTTCTTTATACAAAAAAAAAAACAAAATGTTAGAGCACTGCTCGGTTGAATCCTCCAAGAGTTGGTATGTCAAGCTTGGTTGTCAAGTTTAGTTCCAAAACTCAAGGTCGCTTGAGTATACTACTAAAGACAATTTTGTTAGGTTAGACTAGGAACATACAAATGTTGAGACTTATCATAGTTGTTCATGAAAACCAGATTACGTATTGAAGGCAATGAAGACATCATCCTTTAGTTCAAGGTTAGTAACTACAAGCTTAACTTGTTCCATTTATATCTTTTTTCCTTAATTACAAGTCTCTATTCATTAGAAACATAATATCCAAGGTTAAGTTTGTTGCAATGACTTTATTATCGGTGATTTGGTCGTTATACTATGAACAAAGTATCAAAAGAAATTATATAAAATTGTTGTTTCTACAACTTAATTATATGTAGTTATGAAGAATAACTTATCGGTAAACTTCTAGTTCTCGACGCTGCACTAATTGTTAAATTTTTATTATTTAGTATATTGAAAACTTTCGGATGAATCTAAACCTTAGAAATTATGTGAGTTTTTTTTTCTTTAGAAACATAGTTTAAGAAAGTAGACTTGTGAAACTTTGTTTCGTAGTTGAAAAGAGATTCAGGACCGATCCTGACTAAAGTCTTATTTGTTTATATATTTTTCTATTTGTCTGTGGTCTTCAGGTTTGTGCAAACATCGATATGTACACGAGTTACACTTGGATGTTCATAAGTGTCGATATGATAATTGAACATGTGTTAAACTCTAAAATATTATTTTCAAGTATTTTTCTTTAATATTCAATGAAAGATCCTGGAAATTGATTTCTTAATACCGATTTTGGTATCGAATTATATGCTTACCATTCCCAGAGGTTTTCATATTTCTAGTTATTATATTTGTCAATTACATGGATATGTGCTGGCTAATATTAATTGTCATATTACGAGAGAAATCATTTATGAGTTGGAATACCATTGGTATTTGTTAATTTTGGAAATAAACATTTATTGCATATCTTTAAGATTTTTAAAATTGGTAGATCTTGTTTCCAAAAAATCCTTGATCATAATTCTATAAATAATGAGTCTTATATCCTTACAAACTCATCCATCGAACACATCTATGACATGTGGGAAAGCAACTTGAAAGAGATAAGAGTAATCTAATTAGGTGAAACACCTTGCGTTGCCTTTCGTTTGAAGTATTATTTGGGATCAAGATGCCTTTAGACTTACCGCTGGTGGAAGCTAGATTTATTATTTAGTTTTCTTTGTTTAATTACTTGTTATTGTTCCAACTGTATAATTATCTTCAATAGATCAAACTTGTTTATTATATGGTATTTTTGTTTTGATATAAGGCCACTCAAGTTTATTTGAAGATTTGACTATTATAGATCTAGTGATTAAATATTGTAGATAGAATTTTTGATCAATCAACATTAGCAGACTTCAATATGTGTGTTTGATCAATAGTGGAATCAAGTTGTTTTCAGTGGTTACTTTGAAGATTGAAGATTTTTCTTTTTGATTATGATATTTGTGTTACTTATTGCAAACCCGATTCTTTAGGATTCACAAACTGTTTACTTGATAAACTTAAGACTTGTAGAAGATCGAACAAACTGTTTAGCGACATTTATTTTATTGGATAGGTCTTGTTCATCAAGATTGATTATTTTATATAATCATTGTTTTGGTTGATCTTTTGACCAAATGACTTTATTGATATAAACAGAGAGCGTACCTAGTACACCACCAACTTTTTCGTTCGTGAACCTGCATGGAAAATTTCTTATACAATCAATAAATATGGATCAGAGCTGGCCCTGAGATTTTGCTTCCCTAAGGAAAAATCTCAGTTGTTGCCCCATTAGTAGTCCGTCTCCCTTAACCAATAAAATTGGTCATAATGTATGACAATTTTTATAGTCTAGTTCTAAGAAGTTTTGCTTATGTCTGTCTTTATTCACTTTCCCATAGAGTGAGGTTTTAGGAAAAAAAATTTTGTAAATGCTGAAAAAAGTGTATTGTTACCGTCTATGTACCGGCTTGTGTAAATTAGTAATGCAACAATTATTTTTGCTTGTAGTTCAAACCTTAAAATTTAAAGTAAAGCCAAAGGAAAACCAATCCACTATGATCAAAGTGAGAAAGAAATAGTGAGGTACAGAGAGAGAATGAACGTAGCAAGGTGCAGACATCATCCATACGGTTGATTAAGAAAGTAATAATAACAAAAGTTTTCAATTCAAATAATAACTTAGAACACCATCATCTTCAAAGATGACTCTTATACATTATTAGTATATTCAAATTTTTTTCTCTTTTTTCTTTTTATTTTGATATTAAAAGCTTGCTTTCTTTTATGACCCGATATCTACAATAAATCAAAGAACACAATAAACAACCAAATTAAAACAGTAAACAACCAAACAATAAAATTCAAAAAGGTTTTTGATTACGTTGGAGATTTGAAGTAGAAGTAACACAAAATCAGTAAACAAAAGAGAAAACTTAAATTTCATTAAATTGGGATTTGAAGTTTTTGTCCTAAAAATTTGATTCAAGACATGGAAAACTCAAAAGACTAAATTGGATATAAATCATAATTCTTGTATCTATTTATATTATTCATAATTGATTCACTAGAGTTGTCGTGATTCATCTATAGCAATATGGAGGGAGGAAGAAAAGGTTCAAGGACAAAACGACGACTGATAAGGAAAGAACTTGTCTATGTTTTGTTTCTTTTAAGGTAAAAGACAAAAAACACCATACAAGTATTCCGACTTTGTTTCCCTAACTGTCGTGCTTCCCTAAGACAAGGTCTTGCTAACCTTGCTTTAGGGCTGACCCTGATATATATCAACATAAAAGATCTTTGTACCTGATTGTGAAACAAAGTCTTAAAAATCAATATCTAAGATCAACCTAGTTTGTACTCAAATTGTACACGAACCGAATTCCAACAAGAACAAGTCTTGTAATCTATATTTCAAGACACGAATTAGCAAGAACAAGTCTCGTAGGTTTTATACAGTTAAAAACTGTTTAAGTTGATTAATGTACTTCATGTGATTTCAATTATAAATATAAATAATATAATGCGAAAATAAAATAAAATAGGGCACCAAAAATTTTGTTAACAACAAAAATACAATCTTATAAAAAATCTCCGAGATCTAGTCCAGTTTAAATTTTTTTTTATAAAAAGTTGATAACTCGTGTAACAACTATTTAGTGTTACTGAAATTTATTATTTTTTTTTAATAAAAATTTGGTAACTCGTATAACAACTATTTCGTGTTACTGAAATTTATTTAAAATTTTCTATGTAAAACAATAATATACTTTCTCCATCTCAGGAAAAGAGTTACTATAATTCTTTTTCATTTTAACTAGTAGGGTTATAAAAAATTTTACCTCTGTCCCACAAAAAGTGATCCGACGGAGGGAGTATGTTTATGTTTCCATCCAAAGTAATACGTTTACGACTGAAAATGTAATCTATAATAAGGCGCGTCGCAGCAAATAAAGAAGCCTCATATAGGGGCTTTCCATTCCAATAAAGGGCTTCCCATGTGAAGACAAAATAGGGACACTAGGTATGAATTTTAAAACCCCCTTATCCATTATATTTTCATAATGGATAAACTACCCTTGTTTAGTTAATATTAGTAAAACTACTTAGCTAATATATTAGGCTAATAATAGTTAATCTAAAATAATCTTATACTTAATCAAATCAAATCAAATTTTTCTTCTTTTTGGTTTGGTGGGAATAAAAAGTAGAAGAAATGAAAGAGAATTGTGTAGGGTTTTTTTAAAAACCCTAGATTTTTATTCACTCAACCAGAATAGTCAGGTATACCTCTAACTTAAACTCTTGGTATTTTTATGGATCAAATTTGATGAAATTACCTAAAAAAGTATAATTTTTTTTTGTGATTCAGGCAAGACTGTGGTTGGGTTTTCTTCTTACGTGTTCATCCTAGTCTAACCGTAACTGTATTTTCATGGCGGAAAACCAAATCGTAACAGTTTTACGGTTGGGTTTTCAGCATCATACCCAACCGTAACTAACAATTACGGTTAGGTGTTCTTCCTAATCTAACCGTAACCGTATTTTCATGGAACAATCAATCGTAACAGGTTTACGGTTGGGTTTTAGCATAGGATCCAACGGTAACTAATCTTCAAAAAAAAATAATCTATCCAGGATAATTTACGGTTGGGATTTGACAATCAAACCCAATCGTAAATACCAATTTTAGTTATATGTAAAAACATTTACGGTTGGTATGATAATTGAACCCAATCGTAAATGATCATCTTCATCTCCTTTATCCCAGATTTTGTTTTAATGTATAAATCAGATTTTTATTTGTTTTGGTTTGGTGGGAAGAAAAAATAGAAGAAAGAAAGAGAGACTTTTTGGTAGTTTTTTGAAAAGCCCTAGATTTTGATTTACTCAACCAAAATGAGTGATTCTAGTAACAAATTTGAGGTGGGTGAATCCTTGTATGATAACCAAATCAAATTTTACATACCCATTGATGGAGACCCAACTATGTATGATTATTTGGATGGTAGAGAGGTTTTAACTCAAAGTTGTGATGGTGAATCTCAACCAAATGGAGAAACTAGTCGTCAAAGTGAAAATTCAATTGCCGAGAGTAGTCAGGTATACCTCTAACTTAAACTCTTGGTCTTTTATGGCTCAAATTTGATGAAATCACGTAAAAAATTATGATACTTTTTGTGATTCAGGGTAGATTACGGTTAGGTTTTCTTCTCGGACCTAACCGTAACCGTACTTTCATGGCGGAAAACCCCATCGTAACAGTTTTACGGTTGGGTGTTTAGCACCGACCCAACCGTAACTCATTATGTGCATGGGTATTTATTGCACTAGTTACGGTTGGGTTCGACTTTTGATACCAACCGTAGTTAATTATGTATGTTTTCTTTTATTTTTACGGTTAGGTTCGAAGGCACAACCCAACCGTAATTTCCCCTACGGTTGGGTCCGATGCTCATAACCTAACCGTAAAGTTATACTTTCTAGTGTTTTGTTACCTAATGCCTTGATATTTTTTTGTTCAGCTCGAGATTGTACCTCACCCAATGTATGCTCAGCCTCCTTCAAATGATGTTCTAACTAGAGATACTACGGATCACTGTTTGAACGACTTGGTAGGTTATAGATAAGTTGTTAATTCCTTTGGACAATATTGCTAAGTCTTTTTTTTTTTTTCTAACTTTGTGTTCTTGGACCATGTAGACATGGGGAAAAAAAGATGATGCAAAGCAATGGGCTAGAGAACATGGCAAGTTAATTATGTGTGTCACAACCACCTACCACCAGAGACTTTGTTAACGCATCCTTATGCGGCACGGCTCACCGAGGAAGAAAATGTCATCATAGACGACATGACGGAAAAGCGAGTGAAACCCATTGATATCCTCGGACACTTGAAGAAAATAAACCCAAAGAATGTCTCTACGTTGGAGACAATCTACAACGCCAAAGCCAAGTTGAAGAGTGAGAAATGGCAAGAAAGGGACCAAATCCAACAACTTATTTACTTGGGGGAGAAGCACAACTACACCATGTTTCATGAAGAAGATGAGAATAAAGAAATAAAACATATTATATTGGCTCATCCCGAGTTTATGAAGTTAGCACGGTGCTCCCATCAAGTGCTTCTAATGGATTGCAAGTACAAAACTAACAAGTATGAGCTCCCGGTCTTGAATTTTATTGGCCAAACTTCTACCAAGTCCCCGTTTAGTGTTGCCTTTTGCTTCTTGAGAGACGAGCTCGAAGAAAGCTATGTGTGGGCATTGGAACAAGTTAAATTATTCTACGTTGAAGGATATACCCCTAAGGTGATTATCACCGACAAAGAACAATCCTTGATGAATGCCATAGCAAGGGTATTCCCGGATGCTCATAATCTTATTTGCACGTTCCAATTTGGAACAATATTCAAACCAAGTGCAAACCGATTATTTGGCCAACAAAGAAAAGCGAGATGGAGAGAATTAGGAAATTACCGGTACCTCAACAAGAAAATGCCAAAGAAAAATTCGAGGAGGATGACAAGTTGGCGGAACTAAAATGGGCTAATTTCCAAAGTGAATGGGACGCTTTGACATGGTCTATCACCAAGGAAAACTATGAAGAAAATGTTTGTATTGGAGAAATTATCCAAGAGTTCTGAAGTATTTGATGGACCATTGGTTGAATCCGTACAAAGAGAAGTTTGTAGCGGCGTTCACAAACCAATATAAGCACTTTTACAACCAAGCTACAAGTACCTCGGAGTCATCTCACAACCGAATGAAGAAGAAGCTTCATAGTTGTGATGGTGGGTTTGTTACGGTCTTCGAAGCGATGCACAATTATTTCCTCCGTGACCTTGATAGAGTTAAGGAACTTTTCGAAAAAAGCCGTTGTAGAAAACACACCATTTATTAAGACGACCCATGGCTCGAAGGAATTTCTTATAAGGTGTCGCATTGCGCAATTGAGAAGATAATGTATGAAGTTAAGCATTATAGGTTGGGAAACTTGCACGGAGAAAAAGAGTGTGCTTGTCCTAACATGTCAAGTTTGGGACTTCCCTGCCGGCATATGATGGCCAAGTACGAAGAAGACGTTGTGATCCCAATTCAAGATATTGATCCGTTTTGGCAACAATTGTCTTTCAATGAACCCATCGTCGAGCAAGATTTTGGTGGATCGTTTGCCGATACCGACGTTGGAAAAGCTCTAGCCGAGAAATACGACACATTAAATCACGCGCAAAGGTAAATATGGTTGAGTAAGTTGAGTAACTTCGTGTTTCCACACACAAGGTACGATGTCAAGGAACCAACTAGAGGGAAGAGAAAGGGTAGGCCTTCTACGAAAGAAAAGAGGGTCGTGGTGCGAAAAAAAAAGCTAGGGAATTGTTGGAAGAACCAAAGAAAAGAGAACCTTCGGGTTTTGAACATTTGCAAAAGGAATATGAAGCGGAGGATGATGTTCAAGGTAGAAAAAAACGAAGAAGAAGTCAAACGGAACAAGGAGGACCAAGCCTAGTAGATTGTAAAGGAAAAGGTCCCGCGCTTCCCTCTCAAGAGAGGTCAACAATGGATGGTGTAAGTGTGCCATTTTGTCGGTCTCAAGTTGAAAGAAGGAAGCCCATTACCCCCATTAATGGTTGGATACGACGGTGCAGTCTCTAGGTCCTGGTGTAACCGGTTCAAGCAAAGTTTCGAACTTTGGACCGCATTACGACTATCGAAGGAACCAGGCTTACAAATTGTTCCTGATTCGGAGTCGGAATGATAATATAGACATATTGACTAAATGTAATATTGGTAGTGACAATATCATATGTATTTTGGAGGAATCATAATATGAATAAAGTATTTTGTAATAATTATTTGTTATATTTTACGGTTGGGTTCGACCTGGATGGTCTATGGTTGGGTATGGACTTGCGTTCCAACCGTAAATTAACCTGGGGTATTATTTTTTACAACTTTGAGAATTATGATTAAATTAAAGGCATACACAAATGAAATAAAAGAGTAGGCAAAGACCTTATTTTTTACATTATAGGAAGAACTAAATGAAATGAAATACAATAGATCATTAGATGATCACACCGCCAATGTTGGGACGAGTTTCCTTTAGAGATTTCATTTCCTGTTTCAAGGCTTCCAATCGTTGAAACAACTCCTCAAACCTTCTCCTAATGCCTATGAACGTCCTACGATTGTGATTTTCTTCTAATCCCATAAAAAATTTAAACAAACGCTCCCACCAAGAATTAGATATCTGATCCAGGATGACTTCTTCATCAACGGGTTCGTTACTTTGGGTAATGTACGCTCTATCGTAGACGTGCTTGGTCAGTGTAACCCACGCTCTAACAATTGCAACATCTTCATTGGTAGTGTATACCATATTTAGTGCTTGAAAGGGACGGGAGAGAAAGAGTTGGAAAGTGAAGAATGAGAATGAGAATGAGAATGAGAATGAAAGGGATAGGGAATAATGAGAAAGCGAAAGGGAAGGTTTACTTTTATAGTTAAAAATACCCAACGACTAGTTTTTCAAATAAAAAAAGCCGTTGGGTTTGTCTACTTTTTGAAAAATAAAAACTGAGAGGTTTACGGTTGAAACTTGTCAATCGAACCCAACCATAACTATTGGAATTGTGATTCTGGCAGTTTTACGGTTGGAAAATGACATCCTACCCAACCGTAAAGGATCAACACAAAACAAGTTCAACTACACAGGAGAATTTACGGTTGAGAATTGACAATCGAACCCAACCGTAAACAATCATAAAAAAAAATTGAACTACCCGGATAAATTACGGTTGAGAATTGACAATCAAACCCAACTGTAACTTTAGGAAATATGGTTCTGGCTGTTTTACGGTTAGGTATGGACTTGCGGGCCCAATCGTAAATAATCAGTTGTTTTGTTTTTTGAGTTGATTTCTCTTTTGCTTGGTTTCCAACTTGAAATTTTTGTAAATAAAACATGAAATTTAGCTAGACCAGTTTAAGATAAAAACTTTCTCATACATTCTAACTAAATTGAGATATGAATATTGTCGTAAGAAGTTATAATACACCAAAAAAAAACACCTTAATTTGACGCAATTTTATAATCAACGTCGAGTTAGGGAGAAAGAGGATGGGTATGTCGATCACCATGAAGAACTCTTTTTTTGCTCGTGCTACAACGAGTACGAGGACCAGCACGACCGCCACGAGTACGAGCACCAACACGACCGCCACGAGTACGAGCACCAACACGACCGCCACGAGTACGAGCACCACCTTGCACATCCTCGGCTTCATCATGTGTGTTTTCATCACTAGGTTGCGGCTCTCTTCGGCTAGTAGTCGCACCTCTTGTATCGGCTCTACTCCTCTTTAAGCTTCGCACAGTCTCATCTTCGTTTGATTCATGAAGCTTCCTCATTTTGTGTTGGAGGTTCTTTTGTTGCTCAACCGTCATCACATCACCTCTACTTATGCATGGAGTCATAAACTCTGACAATGCAAGTGCTTTTTTTTTCTATTCATATATGAAAATAAATGTTGGTTGAGTCTTTAGTAATAAATCTTAAAAACATTAATAACATAAGTAATTTACGTACCAAATTGAAATATGACTTTTTCCAAACATCAATGAGACCATCTCCTGTGTTGTTTCTTTGACCCATTTGAAGTATTCTCATAGATTCTGGATCAATACTAATCACATTCGGATGACCAAAATGGCTAGGGCCTCTTTTGTGCCCGGAGATGGATTTACCTCCTCCCTTTGGATTTGGTATTCCGGTTTATGGCGGTTGTTCCAAACCGCGATTGAAGGCATTGGGATGTAGTTGAGCACGATGCTTGGGCCTTCGATCATGGATCCATTCACACACAATTTAAAGGCTTTGATTGTTACCTTGGTTTGGACATAGCCATATTGGCGGAGAGTTCGAAGAGGGTTGCACATCACGAAACCAAATAGATGGTACAAAGGCACATTGTAGCCTGACACGTCCGATAATTGACGTAAATCTTCTACTACTCCATCATCAACTATGTCAATCTTCACATAAGGATCAAACACCACATCTTCTATGGTGAAAGCATCAATTCACTTCTCTTCTTTGCTATTTGTACTTCTTTATGCTTTGACTGAGTACCGGTGAATCTGAATTTCTTTCTTGTAGGTCCAGTAAAATCACCGCTCCACTCCGTCTTAGGAGCCAGGCTCGGAAAGTGATCATAGACCCATGCCTATGAAGATAATAAATATTAATATAAGATAATGCGCAAAAAAAATAATTGAAGTTGAACATTGAAATTCCAACAAAAAATTACCTGAAGAAGACCAGTATTCCCGGAAATCTCAGTACCTCTAACCCTCGAAGCTTTTCTAAGGTTGCAAAGTAGGTAAGCGAGGGTGGCAGTTCCCCATGAATACTCATGCGTCTTCTGGAGATCCTTCAACCACTGTAGAAAGTGAGCGTTGACCTTATTTCCTGAGTTGTCAGCGAAGAAGATGATACCAAGCATATATAGCAGATACGCCCTGGCTGTACGCATAGCTCTAGTTTGATCTATGACGACCCCATCATTTTCCAATTGCAGGGTTCCTCCAAACTTCTCCCTCAGACTACGCAACAAGATCTTCTTGGTCATACCTAAACCTTTCTTCGTTGTTTCACCCGGTTTATCTCCAGCAGCCAGTTTAAACTCTAACTCGACTTCTGTCTTCTCCCATCCAAGTGTGTCTTTAACAAGGACACAGAGATCACTCCAAGACATGTTGTTGTCAAAATCTTCATACACATCTTTTCCTTCAACTTCTAAGCCAAGAATTGAGTTGACATCATCCGGCGTTATTGTCATCTCGCTGAATGGGAGATGAAACGTATCGGTTTCACGCCAATAATGTTCCTTGAAGGATGTGCAGTTAACACTGTCATATTCCAACATAGAATTGGTAATTCCGGGAGCTAATCCTATACCATTTACGAGAACATGGACGGCTTTACATTCTTCAACTAACGACCAATGTTGATTCCTTTGACGAACCAATTTCTTCACGTCCTGTGTATGATCCTACAAAGAATAAAAAAAAAAATTAATCAAAATAGTACCAACAAGTTATAACTTGAAGTTAAACAAACGGAAATTTAACAAAACAAGAGTAGTTTTTAGATTAATACCCTAGTTTTAGCAACTTTGGCAGCCCATGAATGCGGATAACCAAATAATATTGCAGACCTGTCTGGGGCCTCACCCCAAAGTCTTCCATTCTTCTTCTTAGGCAACAATACGTCTTTGTCTTTGGGAATATGCTTGCTTTTCGGTGATGGTTTCTTCCTTGGATTTTTTTCCTTCACTTGAGGTTGAGTAGAAGCAACAACTTTTACCTTTGCCTTGATCGATAAATTGTTCTCCGTCCATATCTTTTTCATCACATTCTTCCTCTTGTGGTGGTTCTCTAATCACAAGCGTACCTCCACTCACCACCGTTAGATCTTCGAAATCTTCGAAAACATGGGATTCATCTTGAGGTAGTACTTCTTGTCTAGAGCTACCACCCCCTACCTAAATATTCTTTTTTTTCTTATCGTTCTTTCTCAAGCCTCTATTATCTACCCATAAATGAACTTCGTGGCGAGGGGTTGGAGTGTGATCAATTGGTGTTAAATTATTACCCCTCTTGTTCTTGGGTTTTTCTCTATTCTTATTCCTACAACATACAATCTATACAAGTTAGATAATTTACAAACACACAAGCAATCAATCAAAAATTTGAAAATTTGAAAATTCAGAACTCTTTACGGTTGGGTTACACATATCGAACCCAACCGTAAATAATCAACAAAAAGAAGTTCAACTACACAAGATAATTTACGGTTGGGAATTGACAATCCGACCCAACCGTAAATAATCATCAAGAAAAAAATTGAACTAGAGGGGAGAATTTACGATTGGGAATTGACAATCGAACCCAACCGTAAATAATCAGCAAAAAGAAGTTCAACTACACATGATAATTTACGGTTGAGAATTGACAATCCGACCCAACCGTAAATAATCATCAAGAAAAAAAATGAACTAGAGGGGAGAATTTACGACTGGGAATTGACAGTCGGACTCAACCGTAAATAATCTTTGAAACAAAAAATTTGAACTTTTCATGATAATTTACGGTTGGCAATTAGAATCGAACCCAACCGTAACTACAAATTTTTCTTTGAGTGCAAAATAGTTTACGGTTGGGTTCAGAATCGAACCCAACCGTAAAATATCATCTTCATCTCATTCCTTCTGATTTACGGTTGGGTATTTTAATAAGCCAAACGTAAAAGTTTAAAAGAAACCAGTTGCGGTTGGGTTCGAATCGAACCCAACAGTAAGTTCTTGAGAACCTATATTTACGGTTGGGATTCCAATCGAACCCAACAGTAAATGTTTCTGGAAACCTAATTTTTTGACTTGAAATCAATCGTTCTAACAAATTACAATCATAAAATGGAGAAAAATAGCATGAGTTCTTGTAGAATCATACCTCATATACGCCATTGGTTGTGGTTGGGGAGTTTGATTGTCTTTAGCACCTGTATGTCTTTAATTTCTTGATGAGTGCGGTTTTCTTCGTTTGATTGATTTTGATTCAAATCACTGCTACCTTCTATACCTTTTGTTGAATTTGTCATCTTTATTATAATGTTTGATTGCCGATTATAAATCTTCGAATCGACGATTAATCGAAGACGATGAATTTGATGAAGAAGAAAATGGGGAGAAGGAGAGTTGAAGAGAAAGATGATTTACGGTTGGGAAGAAGAAGAATTTTTTATTTAGGTTTCAATAGATTTTTTGTTTAGGTTATAGAGTAAAGAGTAATATAGGTATTTGCTATTATCGTAGGCTATCCTTTATTTAATATTTGGGTTAACCTTCGACACATGGGAATGGGAAGCCCAGTATAAGGTTTCCAAATAAAACACGCTACTTTTATTAGGTCTTCTCTTGCTCAAGTTTAGGGCACATACGACTTCATCGAAACCCCGAGCTCTACATACAGAGAGAGGAATAGGGATATTATCACAGCCATGGCTTTGAACACTGGATTGAGATCTGGCATGAAATTGCTGACTTCTTCGGAAGCACTCCTCTCAAAATCAGGTCACTTTTCTCTTCCTTATCAGGATTTCCCCCCTTCTTTTATTAATTTCAATAGATCGACTCGTTTTTTGTTTTATCGTCTTAACATTTTGTACATCTCTATACTTGGATCGATTTTGTTTATTTCATTTTTGAGCATATAACATCTGATAATCCTTGTAGATAGCGATGAATATTGTAATCCCAATTTTTGGTATTTTGCATTTCTGATAATTTTGGCATTAGGGATTTGTTAAGTCTCATATCTGGCAACAATCACCAGTAAGGGTGATGTTAGTATTTCATTTCGCGGGCATAATTTTTGTGGAGTTTAGGGATTCTTACAGTATCAAACTTTAGTTCCTTTTCCATAGATTCAAGGCTTTCCTTGTGGTTCCTTTTCCATAGATTCACTTATCCACGATTTTGCTGTCTGTTGCCTGTTGGTGAAAAATGGATTTGTTGCTTTTTTGTTCACTATTCAAGTTCACTTGTGTTTTCATTGGTTATCATATTTATGGTGCTTTGTTATTGGCACATTTATTCTGTATCTGAATAAAGAAATTGTACAGTGTTATTGTTCTTACCAGGGAATGATTAATTGTTGTTCGCATTTAGAACATTGTTACTATGGATCTTCGTCTCCAACTAATTGTGCATTTAATTTTAACGATTGTTCGTTCTTATTATCATGATTCTGCTTAAATATCGAAATGATCGTATTTGCTCTTGGTACTGACTGAGTGACCCTACAGTCCCTACTCAATAAGAAAATAATGTTTTGATCAGGTACATATTATATGGCAGAAACTATCAGATTAGACATCCAACACATACTTCAAGAGTATTTTTTTGTAATTAATTAGTATATGAAAAGGAGAAACAGACACATCAAGATGAAATATCCATCCATAGTCACATTTCTTCTTATGCAGTTGCCTCAATGGCAATACCACATAGACCTTCATTAGCATCAACATCTAGTTGCATCCTTATGTATCCGTCCTCACCCCATGAAGTTCCCCATGAATTCTTTACAAGCCAATACTTCCATCACTGTCGGTTCCGTACCCGACAGCAATGACACCGTGGTCTAATTCGGTCCCACAAATTCCTGTGAATACCCCGGTTGAGTAAAAGTGGAAGTCCTGGCCACTGGCATCAATGTTAACTGAAACAGTTTGCTTTGAAACGGCCTTCAGTAGTGATGCCTCATTGTTGGCTGGCACATCTTCATAACTATTCATTGAGACAGCATTAGTGTCTTCCTTCTTAGTGTTGCTGCTTCCATCAACTACATTGTATGGGTAACTAGTTTCTGGGTGAGACCTTTGTTTTGTTGGATGAATTCAAAGGCGTCATTAGACCATGCTCACAGCCTTGATCTTCACCTTTAGTATCACAGTCTACTAACTCTTATTATGATTTTGCTTAAAGTATCAAAATGATCATATTTTCTCTTGGTACTGAGCGACGCTACTTACCGTTATCAGTCTAAATTGTGTTTAATCAGTTAACCGTGGATTCCACTCTACTGGAGTGAAAAAGATGGGTGGACATGCACACGGGAACGATGCCGAGTACTACCTTCATGCCAAACACATGTATAACTTGGATAGGATGAAGCATCAGAAATTGAAGATGAGTTCTTTTGTGTTTGCTTGCTTTGCCGTTGGTGTGGCAGTTCCAGTTTACGCCGTCATCTTCCAACAAAGGAAGACTGCTTCTGGCTGAGGAAAAAGTCTCTTCTAGTTGTCTTGCAAATAAGAAAATGGTTTTAGGCTGTTCAGGCCTCTCTTTTTTTTTTTCGAAACTGAGTTCAGGCCTTAATAACACAGTATTGCTCAAAACGTTATTTTTTTAAAGGCTAATTT
Organism: Papaver californicum; assembly: GCA_023531435.1. NCBI lineage: Eukaryota > Viridiplantae > Streptophyta > Magnoliopsida > Ranunculales > Papaveraceae > Papaver > Papaver californicum. Next base: position 5,306,281 of record JAJJMC010011347.1, on the reverse strand, counting down.
GATAATTTAATCATGTAATGCAAGATATTAGCCTGACAATGTTTTTTTACAGTGTTACTTCTTTTGCTGTGCTTTCACCTCCTGATTGTTTGATAGACATTTATGTAAAGAAATTATGAGGTAAAAGACGTAATGGTTCGAAACATATCTATCATGGTGTACAACATTGCAAGAGATGCCTATTTTTGCAGCTTCTGAAACCTGTGCTCATCAAATTTGTTTACCAACTCTATTCTCTAGGGAATGTATCTCATGTTATTGCGGAACTAGGAAAGGAATATGTTGTTTCTTCCTTCCCTTGTCCAGGTTCACTCACAGGTAGCTTACACAGCTAAAGAACTTTCTTTGAAATAAACGAAGATTTGTGACTTCCTCGTGCACATTTCTTCCTTGGCTTTTAGACGGAGCCAGGGCTTATGCAGGAACCCTAATATTTATTCGAGCAAGCAGATTTGACTAGATTCATTGCATGAGGATCAGACTCCCACTGATTTGAAAAGCAACCCGTGGGTCAATATTGCTGCACTCTAAAACTCCAATGACAATGGGGGCTTTAACAATAAACGACAAACCATGCACCCAAGGAGAAAACGCATCGGAACGTTATTTCCGCGGTTGTGCCAGAAAAAAACAAACTTGAAATGAACTAGTGATCCAACTGCTTTGCCTGTTAACATCGATAAAAAAAAACTGCTTTGCCTCTACCAACTCTAGAGAAATACAAAGTAAGCTAACCAACACTTCAGAATTTATTTTGTCCAGTTTAAGTGTTTAACTACTCTTCAACGTGCTAATGTACTGAATATCATTCAAATAGGGTAATGTGCTATATAGCATCCAAATAGGCTTGCGCCCTGCATTGCCTTGTAATGGGAAAACACTAATAGTCTCCAGATTTTCGGCAATCGGTTAACATGGCTTTCCTGGCCCAAAAGGATTTCTCATTTCAGATTTTAGGGAGTAGTATGTGCGCAAAAAAGTGGGTGAGACGAGTAGTTTCGCTTGTAATGTTACCTAAGTTAACACAACGTATTTGTTTTTTATGATCGTGTAACGAGTACGACTCAGTATGTTTATGGCACTAGTTTATGAATGGTTTTTTGTGTTGTTCTTGCATAACTCCATATAATGAAGCCAGGGTGAGACAGTGGATGTAAAGCGCATCTCTGAGGAGCAGAGAACACAAATAATATCAAAACTGGATTTTTATTCGAAATGCAAAATGCAAAATCCTGCATCAATGGAATCTATTGTACAGATTAAACACCAAAAAAGAAAAACCCACCAAAGAATAGAAGTGTAGTACATAACAAGAATATTATCGCCTACTACTTCATTCTTCTTTCATAAGATTACTCTATGAGCTAGCTAGCAAGTCCATGATGTTGATCTTTTCATCAATGGCCTAATTCGTTTGTCTTCTTCCAACGAGATCATTCCCAAGTGTGATGGATCTTCCAACATCATCTTTGCCACCAAATACCCAGCAATCGACCATGTTTGGTACTTCCTCGCTTGTTTCCCAATGTACCTTCCAAGTTTTCCATCATAATACTCGGGCCAACTGTCTTTGAGCAACCGACTCTCTGCCAGATCAATTGCCCGCCTGGCAATTTGTGGCCTCCCCGTCTTTATGCAGGCGGCCGTTAACAGCCACAACAACACTGTTTACAAGGATAAAAAATTGCAGATTACTAGATTGATAGAGCAATTACGCAAATATCATGAGTTTCTTTAAGTAGTTGATAAAAATGAGTTACTTCTTAAATTAAGAAAATATTGTATTCTCATCTAAGGCCTCCCTAAATATAATTTAACAAGCAGGTAACTAAGAGCAATTTCAAGTGTCACTAATCACATGCACACATGAGAAATAGTGCATGGGTGAGCAGCATGCACGGTCAAAAGAAGAAGAAAGAGGTAAGATAAACTAACCTGGCCAAGATCCTCCGTTATGGTAACTCCATCTGGTATTCTTGGGGTCACAACCTGTTACAATCCGCCATTCATGGTTTTCTATAGCTGGATAACATACTTTTAAGGGCATTTCTCCGACTAGTTCCTCCCAGCGCTCTTCAAGAAGATCCATTATAGCCATAGATTGCTCATTAGTTGCAAGACAGGAAAGAATAGCAATGCAGTTACCTAAAGCAAACCAACGGAAATCCATCCTTGCAGGGCTAACATTTCCAATGAAATAGCCCCCTCGGTTAGGCATAAAATCAAGTAGCCATTCAGGGATTGACTCAGGAATAACATTAAATTTATTTACGGCTGTATGAGAGTACTCCTCTGTTTTATATCGGTATATGTTATTAAGTTGCTGGATATCGATCCAAAAATAACTTCTCATATGATAACTCAACGCATGCAAACGTTTCAAAACTCTGTCCACGAACTCTTTGCCTTCTGTATCATGTTTAAGCAATACTAAAGCACATCTCAACACCATAAAGAACAGTGCTTGAATTTCAACAGGATAACCATAGATACCCTGTAACATGAAATTCACACAAAGATTAGGAAAAGTATGATCTAACTATACAAAGAACTCGGACTAAACGCCAACAGATAAAACAAATGAAGGAAATGCTATCAATATCACTCATTAAACTCAAGGAAGATCGATAAAGTTCCAACAATCGCAGGAACACGGATTTGGACTGGATCTTGAGATGTGAACAGCTAAACTAAATGAAGGAAAGATTACAAACTCAGCCAAAAACAGTACCCCGTTGTTAAGTTTGTTTAGGAAGGAACATATTCTTCCAAGATGAAACATTCATTCACTTATTAACTAGTATTTAGTACATGAAGATATCAAATTGATCTTATTCATAGTTTTCCAGTCAGAGAAAAAACAAAGAGAAGTTATTCTTGTTCTCATATTCTCAGGTAATGATCTACTTCCTTTACGAGCAGTGTTTATCTGTAAGTCCTGATTATGAAGTTACTAACAACATGCATGTGTGTTCTGACTATCACGAATAAACTAACAAAGTTAACCTAACAAGTTAATATTATTGTTTGAACAATATCTTAAATGAATACAAGATCACAATGATGTATTAATATGTAGGGAATATGAGTTGGAATACGACAAGCTAGGTGAGAAAAGGTATCACGACAAAAGCATTTAATAAAGCAATACAATCATAGGAATACATATAAAAAAGGATATGAACATGAATATTACCATTTGTCGATCAATCATACAACACCCATCCGCACAAAGCAAGGTCGGAAACGTGTCAAATCCCTCTGAAAGACAAAGAGTCAATATAAGTCTTATACCCTTTTGACATTCGTCAGTTTCTGCTAATGTTGAATCCCCAGTAGATTTTGTATAGGCACGTAGCAAAATAATCCACCACAAGCCAGAGTCAACAGGGGCTACTCTTCCAATTGCACTCTCCCCAAAATCTGCAAGCAAAGAATCCGTCTTGCGATTGGGATTGTGAAGAACTTTAAAACTTGCTGGCATTACACCTTCCCCTAGCTTGAATCGGTCTACTCTTTTCTCCCACCCTTGCAGGTAAAGAGTTTTCAAGAGAAAGTTCCTAACTATCTCAGGTTCACCATTCATTAAAAATGCTAACGCACTAGGCACAAAATCTCTAACAAACACCTACACAATAAAAAAAAAACAAATAACTTATACATGCATCCAATTCTAGATCTCATAAAAAGGACAACACAAATTCATCTTAAATCAAATCACCTGATCATAATTTAGGGCATCCTCCGTTTGATCATTAGCCGCAATTGTTCCAACAGGTTGTCCATTAAAGAACACAATAGATTGCCTAAGAGCATCCCAAGCTTCCGCAAACATAGGATGAGGCTCGAACGCATTAGGAGCAGAAGATCTTGGAGTTTCCCATGTTGATCGTCCACCAGGTGAATACAAAGTCTCAGAGCTACCTAAACCTCGATTTAAACCAACTGATATCTCACTAATAGATCTTTCTTCAAACGATCTTTGTCTTTCGATGTTTATTGGTCTTGGTGGTTTATCTAATAGCCTAGATAAGTCTGTATCATCCAAGTCTGGTAGTGATGTACGTGATGCTACCTTCTTCATACCTCCCAATTCTGGTCTTGACTCTACCCTTTTCAAACCCATCAATAGATCTCTTTTCTAACTCTTATCTCTCTTCTCAATACAAACAAACCCTTTGTCTCTCTTTCTCTCAATTCCAGGAGCTAAATAAACCAACATACAAAAAAAAAAAATTATCAAAAAAAGCAAAACAAAAATTACCAAAGGAGTCTTTTAAAGGAAACATAGATATTCTAACTACATTATCAAATAAAGACCTTATCTTTAACACCAAGAAAATAAAAACTAGATTAAATGAAGTAAGAAACAGAGATCAGATCTATGAACTAATATTAGAACAGCAACAACATAAGATAAACACAAACATAAACATAGAAACAAAAACATAAAGAATCTTACCTTGGAGAGATGAATAAGGCAATAGAGAAAGAAGAAAGAGAAGTATAAGCTGTTGTTGGTGATTACAATGAATCTAAGGGTAGAGAAATGTGAAGAGAGAAGGAAAAATTTCATGGTTGATGACGCTTGTATATTTATAGTTAGTCTATAAGAGAGAGAGATAGAGAGATGATATGTACTATGTCTATGTAATCGTCACTATTCATCAAAATTATTATTAATATATTGTCAACAAGGAAATTAAATTAAAGAGAGAATTGGAGTGGGATGATCTATCTATCTACCTAACAAGAAAAACGTAACAACAACAACTGCTGCAGCCGGTCATTAAAACATGGCACATATGGGAAGAGTCCTGAAAAGTGATCGTTTACCGGGTTAATGAGAAGTCAAAGTCAAACTATACAAAATCATGTTTCTTGCTTTGCTTGTTTTGAAAGCGTACAAGCAAAAGAGGAGGACATTGGACGGTGCCACACATAGAAAATTTAATCTGCTTTTAAAAAATAAAAAATAAAATAAAAATAAAAATTAATATAAGATATATTCCCTTCGTCCAAAAAAATAAAAATTATAATTATTTTTTCATTATACCATATTAATAATATTAATTTACTAGATAGTAACCGGTGGTGTGTTTGGCTGATTTAATCATTTTCAGTCCTCTAAAATCTAAATTACTACACAATACCATTATTTTCAATTTTAAAAAAAAATAAGATTTTAGTGATCAAAGTTACACCAACGACCCAAATATATCACATGATAAAAAATATACAACGTACCTTAAAATATACAATTACATTAGAACCTTTCCAGAAGAATATTTTATATAGGAATAAACTCCATATAAGAATAAAATTTTCCAGTCCCAATTTGAATCAGTTATATTTAAGAATAACCTTCATATTGGAATAAGTTATATTATTTTCCGGTCTCTTCTTAATAAACTTGCATTTTTTTTTCAATAAACTTATCTTTATATAAGAATAACTGATATTATAATATAAATTTTGTTATACTACATCAAAGTTTAAGATGAAGAAAAATATTTATCTAAAGTTGTTTTTGAGACATGGTTGAGTTTTGTGTGAATTGTTTATGCAAAAATTTATATATTTATATATGTAAATTATACAAAAACTAATTAATATTGTATATTTCCTAGGTACATATTTGTGTTTTTTATGTACATGGATGTATTTTTCCTAGGTTCATATTTATATTTTCTATGTACATGTATGTATCTTTTTCTAGGTGCATGTATAATAATTTATTTATTTTTATTTTTTTAAAGGGGACCTTCATATAAGAATAACCCCCATATAAAAATATTTTTTTTCTAGTCCCTAGGATATTCTTTTAGAGAGGTTTTACCGTATAACACAAAATATATCCCGTCATCCAAACACTACTAAAATATTTGCTCAGCGGCTCGAAATTACATATGGATATAGAATTTGTGTAATTGCTATTGTGATCTAATCACTATGATCTGAATCTTTAGTCTCCATACTCAAAATCTATCTCGTTTGTAAAAAAGTTAGTTCATGGTCAGCAATCTGCAATCTGACTCGTGATCTACAAGATGAACCTCAATAAACAAACAAAAATTACCCTATGATACAAAATTGTGTGACTTGTTTCAAAAATCGTTCTCGGACCCAAAATCTACCTCTATTGAAACAATAGGTGACGCGTGACCAAAAAAATTTCCCACCAGTGACCTTAAGCTTACCTCGTTGTCATGAAAAATTTCAACGACTTAAAAGTTTTCTTGTGACAAGAAATTGATCCAATATCTAACTAGTTATATGCCTACAAAAAAAAATCCACTTCGTTCGCATGAAGTTTCGTGAGACCCAAATTCATCCTCTTGACCTAACAATTGTTATTGTGGCACGAAATATGCATTGCAACTCAAAATATGGATATTAACCAATATATATCAATTACCCCATAATATATTACCTAGCGACTTGAACTTTGCCAAAATGTAACATAACTTATATGGCATGACCCAGAATTTTTATGGAACCTAAATTTACAAAGTGGCCCAAAATTTGTTACGTGATCCAAAATTTATTATGCAATCCAAGATCAACCTTATAATCGTTAATCTGTACCGAGACCTGTCATCTTTAACAATTTCGATTCCTGCGATTTTACTGCGCCAAAACTAATCCCAAAATAGTGCTAAGGGAAATGAGCAAAAAATATAAAAATAAATAAATAATAAAATAATCAGTTTAATCTGGTGTTTGATGGGAGTTAAAACCCAAATTAAAAGGGTTATAACGACCTTTCACTATCAATATGGATCACATATTATTCAATGCATATGTGTGTCAAAAGGTGTTGGTACGAGATCCTTATTGTATCAGTATCTCTTGGTATCTGGTTTTGCACAGCCTACATCGGGTACGAAATAGATCCATCAAAGCAACTGTAGGATACCACCGAGTTATTCCAAAAAATTTAAAGTTTTTTGTATTCCGGATAAGGAAGCACTTTATACCTAGATTCTATCTATCTAAGCCACAAACAAGTAACACATTTAAAATGTAACTCGGTCAAATGTTTTACGTGTTATGAATCTAGGTTGATCATAACATCGGAAGTTTAACGCAAGCTCTGCTTGCTAGTTTGATCTATTATATTTACATGAATTCTATAATTTATAACAAAACCATTTCCAGTAATTTATACATTGCCATAAATTATAGGTTAACTTAAGAAATAAAATCCCAGAGATCAGATTTATCACAATGATCCAAAAATCTATTCCAAGGTTCAAATATGACAAGTGATCAAAAAAAATTCTGCAAAATAATCTAAAATAAACAACTACAACCCAGAATCTGTCTCGTCATCCAAATTTTGCTAAGACGTCTATCATGTGTCCTGAAATATACACATTTATTCAAATTTTATGTAATTACCATTGGGATCTAAAAATTTATCACTGTAACCCAAATTAGTATGCATATCCAAAATCTATCTCATGACAGGAAAGTTGATTTGTAGGCCAAAATTTATGATCTGCCACGTGACCCAGAAACCGAACCTTAACTAAAATATTACCATGTGACACAAAATTTTCATTTTAAGCCAAAATTTGTTTTATGATTGTCGGTACCAAAAATATGCACCATGACCCCAAATCTACCTCAATTAACCCAATATATGACAAATGATCAAAGCAATCCCAATGACACTAAGCTTACCTTGTTGTAATGAACTTTCCAATGACACTAAGCTTACCTTGTTGTAATGAAATTTTTCCTGTGACCTAAAATCTGCCCTGTGACAAAAAATTGCTTCGTGATCTAAGATTTTACTAATTATCCAAATTATTTTAACAACCAAAATCCACCTCGTTGGTATGGAAATTTTATTGCGACACCATGATCTGCCTCATGACTTATCAATTGCCTAGTCTCCCAAATTTGTATTGTGGTCCAAAATATCTATTGCTACCTAAAAAGATGAATATTAACCCAATACATGTCATTATACCCCAAAATATATCTACCCGATGACTGCCAAAAGAGCGACCTAAAATCTATTCCATAAAAATATGTTACGTGATTTTGAAAACTCAAAATCTACTTTGTGATCTTTAATTTGTACCGAGACCCGAAATCTGCCTTTGCCACCTTTAACAACATCGACTCTGTGAATATGTTGCCCTAAAAACGATCCCTAAACGGTGTATACAAAAATGAGCAAAGAAAAGATAAATGAAAATAAAATTAATCCATTTTTGGGCTTTGACAGGAGTTAAACCCAAATTAAAAGGGTAAGTCTTGCACAAGTTTCCCTGATAATTGAAAAAAAATACGGATTGTTTCGTCTTAACTGCATCGAATTTGATAAAAATATTAGCAACTGATATAAACGTTCACATCTGTTTTGATTGAATATTAAGTTCATCAGTTAGATTGACTTGATTAAATCGATTTGATGGATTTAAAATATAATTTGGGTTTGGAAATATCTGATTATAAAATCAATTTCGAAAAAAAAAGATCCAATTCGATCGAATTTGATAAAATAATTAAAAAAAAAGTGATTACACCATACATTTTCGAGTTTTTTAATTTGAATTAGTTAAAAACCAATTAGAAGTTTTTTGATTGAATTTATATAGCATAACTGCAATTGGATAGTATGGATGTCTGATTATCAACTTAATCGGAAAAGAACGATCAATGGGCTTCCAATTTGATCAAATTGTGATGAAACTGAAAAAAAAAATTAAGTCATATTGCGTTTATGACGAATTACAACTAAGTGACTATATAGAAGGTCTTTCTTCGGCCGACCAATTATATATCAGTCCGTTGGACGGTGACCTAAATATTATTGTGTGATCTGAAACTCTCCATGGACATACCTAGGATACTATCCAAATCAGCAAGACTATACAATAAAGAAAAGGGAAAAAGTTATACAAGTATATAAAATAGCCGTTTATGATAGTATGCTTAAAAGACGACAAGAGATGCATCAACGCTCTTTCAGGCTCGCAATAGTTAGGTGTTATATAAACTTATAATGTCCGAGGACAATTAAACAGATTTGACAATGCTCTTTCAGCTCACAAAGAGTCATTGCGAGCCGAAAGTAGAGATTCTCGTTACACCTTTCGGATAGCCAGTAGTGGCATAGCTTTGTAATGTAGAATGTGAGTGATTTAATCGAAAACGCTAAAAGAGGACCAATTTTTAAGGTATCCAATACCCTTTTGAAGATCTCATTTAAACCTCAAAACCCCACCCTGTTAATCTCAATAGCGGAAAGGATTTGTCTCATTTGGACCATCCCATTAGTCTAGAGCGTACCGTGATTTAATTGTCTGGTTTCGGGGACAGAAACATGTATACCTGAAAAAGGTACAGTAATGAATCAACTTGTTATCCGAAGTTGCCGGTTGTTGTGCACGAGAGAGGAGGAAAATGGGAAGAAACTACCGGGCCATTGGGGGGTGTTGCTGGTTGACTAAGCGATATAAAATCGACAGTTTCTTTTCTTTCTAATTGTCAGTGCCAAAATATACTGCAACTTTATTTTACATGATAAAAGTGTAATTTTTTGGTTCGTCTTCAAGTCTGAGTCTCTGACCCAACCCATTTATTCATTATATTTATATTTATATTTGTATTTAATATTTAATATTTATAGCCATGGATGCTGACGTATCTATAGATGTAAATATTCCTTCTTTCACTTATTTATTTTTTGTGAATTTATATCGTTTATTCTCAACTCAGTTAGCATATTCTTTTTTTTGGCTCGTCATCCTCGTGAAAATTACGTCCAACTAACCCAATTAAAGAAATATTAATCTGCATTTTGTGTGTGTCCAAATCCTGAATAAAAGTAGTCTATGACTCTACAGAAATGCTAATTTGACATTTTCCATGACTCAAAATTGACATTTTTTGCTTTCCATGTCATCATTTTTTGTGGGTCCACCCACAAAATACCATCCAAAAAATACCATAAACCTCTTCAGAAGATATAGCCGATTCTCCATCTTCTTCTTCATTGTATCAATTCTCCCATTTTTTCCCGTTTTTTTTCTCTCGACAAAAATACCATAAACCAGGTTAAGATCAGTGAAGGTGATTTTTATCAATCTGTTGAAGGGGTTTGGCCTTCAGTCGATCGTGATTTTTATCAATCTGTTGAAGGGGATTTTTATCAATCCGTTGAAGGGGTTCAGTCGATCGTGATCACATGCCAAGATCTTGATTTGATTTTCAACACCAAACAAAAGTGAGGTACGGTTTTACAACTACATCTATATTTTGGTTATTATTTTTGTTTTGATTGATTTTTGAATCATTTTTTCTACAATAACAAGTTCATGATTGACTGTAGAATGTGATTTATTTCATTTTTTGTGATTTATTTCATATGATTTAGAATGTTCATGTTAGGGTTCCATTGACATAGCGAAAAATAAATGAGGATAATGGCACAATCTACTTTGTCAATTCTCCCTTTTTATTTCATGCTAGGGTTCCCTGAACTTTTTTAATTCTCCCCTTTTGATGAGTTTGATGCATATATTCATGATCACAATTGACAAGTATAGGCTAGTTCTCATCACACATGCACATTGTTAATACAAGACCAAATATGCATGTACAGTACATTGTATTGAAGAGGGCAGCAATTTCTTTCTTTCTTTCCTTGCAGGTTCAAAAGCATGGATTGTGATTTTTGTGAAGATGAAAACATTGTAGTAGATGCATCAAATGATGAAATTCTAGATGTATCAAATTATGAAATTTGAAGATGAAAAAATTTTAGAAGAAAAAGATTTTGCTGTGGGTATGCAATTCAAGAGCAAAATACAGTTTGAACAATATTATAGAAGATTTACCGTCTTCTCCGGATTCCGGTTAGCATTAGATCATCGGCGAAAGTGAAGAAAGTGAGGGGTGTACTCGATTCAGATCAGCCACTCGAGTATCGTACACTTTGTTGCGCTAAAGAGGGTGTATCAAAAACCACAACTCAAAATATTCTAAAACCACCAGGAACTATTCGTTGTGGATGCAAAGCGAGGATAACCGCTAAGAGATTTTCACTTGCAGATAATAATGACATATGGGTGGTCACCAAATTTTGCAATGAACATAATCATATCTTGCTAAGTCCTAGTATGTCTCGTCATCTTCGATGCAATCGACATATTAGTACACACGTAAAGAAGAAAATTGAATTAAATGATCGATCAGGAGTAAGGCCGAATAGAAATTTTTCTATATTAGTAAATGAAAATGGTGGATATGAGAATATGTCTTTTACTGAGAAAGATGTTAGGAACGAGTTGGATAAGCAAAGGAATTTACGATTAGGGGATGGAGATGCTTCAGCGGTAATGGCTTATTTTTTAAAAAATGGTTGCTCAACATTCTGGGTTTTTCTTCGAGGTGTTAGTTGACGATGATAATCACTTGAAGAATCTTTTTTGGGAAGATGGTCGATGTAGAAAAGCATATAGAGATTTTAGTGAAGTAGTCACATTTGATACAACGTTTTTAACAAACAAGTATCGTATGCCCTGTGCCCCTTTTGTTGGGGTTAATCATCATGGAAATTCAATACTACTTGGATGTGCGTTGATTGCTAATGAAGATACAAAGACGTTTGTTTGGGTGTTTAGAACGTGGCTTAGATGTATGTCCGGGTGGGCTCCCCAAGGTATAATAACGGACCAAGATAAGGCTATGCAAAACGCGATTGAAATTGTTTTTCCAAATACAAGACATAGGTGGTGTTTGTGGCATGTTATGAAAAAACTGCCAGATAAGTTCTCTAAAATTAAAGATCGTTGGGATATTGTTCCTGCAATCAAAGAAATTGTGTATAACACGCAGTGTTCGATAGAATTTGAAGAACGTTGGGCAAGTATGCTTAAAAAGTTTAATTTGGAAAAGAATGTTTGGTTAGCCGGGTTATATGAACATAAACGACGTTGGATACCTTGTTTTCTTGGTGACACTTTTTGGGCAGGGATGCAATCTACTCAACGAAGTGAGAGTATGAATTCTTTTTTTGATGGTTATTTTAATTCGAAAACTACATTGAAGCAGTTTGTCGAGCAATATGAAAACGCATTGAAGAGTAAAGCGGAAAAAGAGATTATAGCAGATGTAAAATCAGATTCCAAGTTCACAAAAGTCACTCCTTATGTAATGGAGAAACAAGTTCATGACGTATACACATTATCAATGTTTCGAGCGTTTCTAAATGAGCTTACTGGGAAAATATACTGTGACATAGTTAATTGGGAAAATGACGTGGAAGGGTCATACAGGTAGACCATTTCATAGTTAATATAATTGATATATTTTGATATAAATATTGTCTTAACATTTTGATTTATGCCATTTTTTTCTTCAGATATACCACTGTTGAGACATATTGGTGGTGCGATATAAAAAAGAAAAGGAGGTGTTATGTAAGTTTCGAAGAGAGTGCTTGTGAGATTTTGTACAATTGTAAGATGTTCGAAACTAAGGGAATTCTCTGTAAACATGCACTTTCAATTTTGACTAGGCATGATATCGACTTACTACCAACGAAATACATCTTGAGAAGATGGAGAAAAGATGTGAGGAGAGCCCACACAAAGATAAAGGTAAATCTTGATGATTGGAATAACACTATTGAACATAAACGATATAATGAGCTCCAGGAATTGTTCAGTGATGTTGCAGACATGGCAGTTACAGTTGATAAAAAATACAATGATCTAAAAGGTATTGTTAAGTAACAAATTAAAGGTTTTAAAGTTGCAACAAAAATTCAAAGAAAAAGACATAGAATCTCAAGTTGACAAAGATGCCGAAAAAAATCTGGTTAACCAAGTCAATGAAAAAGGTGAATCAAACGCTGAAGAAACCTTGGTTACAGAAGTGAATGATGTGAAAACAAATGTACTTGATCCAATATATACGAAATGAAAAGGTCGACCACCGACTAACCGAATTACTGGTAGGCGGGGTAAAGGGAAAACGAATTCTAAAGGAAAGAAGACAACATGTAATGAAAATGTGAAGGTATGTTAATTATTTCAAGAATTTGTTTCTCACATTCAGCTTGCGTTTTTTTTATAAATGAGTGAAAATTTAATTTTTTGCAGGAGAATGCTTCACAACCAATGCCTAATAATGTTTCATTTGGTCCTTCTCAATCCCTATTCGAACAATTATCGGAAATCTTTGCTTTTGTTTATATAATATTGTATGTGTTTTCTATTTTTCCTTAATAATGATGTTTTCTTGTTATAGATGTCACAACCAATGCCTAATAAAGAATCGATGTCGCAACCAATGCATCGTAACATATCCTTCGAGCATGGACAATTTCACCAATTTGGGCAATTATATGTAATCTTTTTTTCCCTTAAACTATTCTATATATATTGTTAATTTCTTTCACCAAACGATGATGTTGTCGTTTTTGTCCTTGTTGTAGATGCCACAATCGATGCATCATAATGAATCATTCGAGCATGCACAATCTCATCGATTTGGACAAGCATTTTATCGCGGTGGTGAAGATTATAACCCAATGTTGAATCTTGATTTGAATCTAAATGAACATGAATATTATGGATCAAAGCGAATATTTTCATTTTATATTTTTGGTTCATGAGTATAGGTTACCTTAAATGGTGCCTGCCTACTGTTCTTCTTATATTTTCATTTCATTTTTGTTTAAATTGTTCACATGGTTTTGGGTCCCTATGTTTTCTACTGTTCCTGGTAGATTATATGGTTCTTTACCTCTACTGGCCGTGTACTTCCTGGTAGAATCTATGGTTCTCTTTCACTAAGTTCACTACTTTTTCATGATTTTAGCTTCTCAAAATTATCATGTTGACACTGTGCTCTCTCTCACTTTTTCATTTCATATCTTACTTACTGCTGCTGCTACTAAAACACTATGCTAGTACTTGTGAAGAATAGAAAGAGAAGAACTTATGAAGAATGTGTGTTTAAAGAGAAAGAATTAGTAAAAGAAAAATTGATGGACCCCACAAAAAATGATGACATGGAAAGCAAGAAATGTCAATTTTGAATCATGGAAAAATGTCAAATTAGCATTGCTGATGACTCTATTGGTCTTACTTTGGTTAAGTGAAATCACGTTTATCAGGAATAACGCATTCTAAATTAGGATTACAAACCCTAACCATGTTGTTGGACAGGTAAAACAGTCATAAAATAGTATCAACACTGAATTCATTATTCAGTCCATTTGCATGAAAAAAAAAAATTAGCTCACGATTTTCTTCGCTATGGAAGCGAGAGATGTGGCGAGGTGAGCTCTTCCTTCATTGTTATGCTTACAAAATGGATAATTCTTTCTTTCCATGGTCGGTATATTTTTAAAGTGGAATTAGAGATTAAGAAGTCGATGCTTTGATCAACTCCTCGTCTTCCAATGGTACATGCCTTAAACAAGTTAATTAGGCTGACTGAGCTGAGTTAAACAAAGCCCTGGCCCAGCAAACCTCTCATTTTCGAGTAAAGTAAGAGGAAAGCAAATCCTTGCATTTTTCATGTTTTTGGTCTTGTTTTATCTGCTGCAAAAAATCTTTCAACGAATCTTCTTGACAACTACATTCATCTATATCCATTTGGATAATACAATTCTTATTTCTCTAAAAATAAATATTAAATTTGTCACATCCAGAATCCAAACTGGCAAGCTTATCCACTAGAATTAATTAGGGCCAAACCATTCGCATTCACCAAACCCCACTTAGAACCCCTGTCAAAAAGGTAGATTGAAATTCAGGGAACACAAGCTGTCCCAGTCTTGATACTCAAAGCCTCTTCGGAAAATGGAAATATCCCTACCAAAAACATGCTTTTCCTCACATGCATAGTCTGCTCCAAATAAACATTTACTTTACTTGCTACTGTAGCAAATGTGGTAGATAAAAAAGCCTGATATAGGGGCTCCCACATCAGTAGAGGGGTTCCAATAATAAGACGAAATAGGAATATTATGAAGTAAAACTTAAAAACCCTTTATCCATAATATTTTTACAATACCTAAACAATCCCTGATTAGTTAATCTTTATTACACTAATTAATTAAAAAAATTAAGCTAATCATGATTAATTAAACATAATCTTTTACTTAATCAAATGATTTGATTTTTTTTTCTTTTGAATTTGTGTTTGGTGGGAAGAAAAACTAGATGAAATTTAAGATTTTTTTTTTTTAAAACCCTAGATTTTGATTCAATAAACCATAGTAGCATTGAGTATACCTCTAACTTATACTGTTGATCTTTTTATGGCTCAAATTTGATGAAATCACGATTTGAAAGATTGATTTTTTGTTGTTCAGAGAAACTTACGGTTGGGTTTCATGTCGAACCAAACCGTAACACCAAGAACACCCCAGATATACGGTTGGGTTTTCAACCAGACCCAACCGTAAGTTGAAGAAAATGAAGAACACCATTTTTTCCAATAGTTACGGTTGGGTTTTCAACCAGAACCCATCGAAAGTAGAAGAAAAATGATGAAACCATTTTTTCCAATAGTTACGGTTGGGTTTTCAACCAGAACCCACCGAAAGTAGAAGAAAAATGATGAACACCATTTATAAGGCAAAACTCAACCGTAACACATCCTTTTGAGCATTGATTTTTTTGGTTAAATTTGAGTTATAAAATCAAAATTTTGAAATAATTCAATCATTTTAACTAGATCGAAGGTAAATTGGGTCATTCAAACAAAGAAAAACCGAAAAACACACAAATTAGATAATCCAAATTTGTGTTATCCAGTAGAATTTACGGCTGGGTTTTGGCTTATAACCCAACCGTAACATATTCTGTTAATTATTGTTACAATTTCAACACAGAATTACGGTTGGGTTTTGCCTTAAAACCCAACCGTAAACAAGTTGTGGTGTTTGTACAAATTATCTTACGGTTGGGTTTAGTAATCGGAACCAACCGTAAAACTTTCACTAAGCATTTCAGCATGATTTACGGTTGAGTTTGAGTCCAAACCCAACCGTAAATTCTCCTGTTAATTTTTTTTTTTTGATTTTCAATATACTCCAAATTGGGTTTAAAACACACCTTTTTAACTTATTCATTCTATTGTAATAGATTTAAAGTAGTACATTAAAGAAAAAAACAAAGGAAACGAAATACAATAGATCATTGGATGATTACACTTAAACACTTAAAGATAATGGCGATAATCAAACACCCGACTTGTTTCCATAGTACGATAGCAATCTGTATGCTTGAACTCCTCCCCATGTTTGATTCTATATTGCTCCATAGCCAACACATGCTGAAAAAAACAAATTAATTATAAGTTTGAATTTTTGAAATCTCTTTTTAATGAACGATTTATTAATCGACAAACTTACTCTTTCCACACCGTTCTCGTCGGGATGTACTTCGAATCTCATTTGCATTTCCAGTTTTAAGTTGTTCATTTGTCGATACAACGCCTCAAACCGTCTCTTGATGGCTCTCCACGCCCTATGATTTTCATCCCCCTCTAATGCCGCAAACATTCGAAACACACGCTTCCACCAAGGATCAGTATCTTGATCCTCCTGCCAATCTTCTTGTGAAACAACGTTGTTATTGTTGTTATAGAAGGCTCTATCGTAAGCATGCTCTACCATCGTATGCCACGCTCGAACAATTGCAACATCTTCATCATTCGTGTATGTAGTTACCATTTTTAGTGGTTGAAAGGGTATGGTGAGAGAAAGTCTAGAATTATAATGAGAATGAAAGGGATAGAGAATAATGACAAAGTGACAAGGAAAGGTTTCCTTTTATAGGGAAAAAGGAACCAACGGCTAGATTTTTCAAATAAAAAATCCGTTGAAATTGTCCTCTTTAAGGAGACACAAATTTCGAAATTTTGAGAATCCCGTAGAATTTACGGTTGGGTTCCGGCTTAAAACCCAACCGTAAATTGTAGTGTTAGTTTTAGTACATATTTCATCATATAGTTACGGTTGGGTTTTGCCTTGAAACCCAACCGTAATCTAGTTGTGGTGTTTGTACAATTTATTTTACGGTTGGGTTTAGTAATCGAACCCAACCGTAAAATTGAGTTTTTTAATAGGAATTGTAGTTACGGTTTGGTTGAGTCATCGAACCCAACCGTAAGTTGTAGTGTTAGTTTTAATGCATATTTCATCATATAGTTAGGTTGGGTTTTGCCTTGAAACCCAACCGTAAGCTAGTTGTGGTGTTTGTACAATTTATTTTACGGTTGGGTTTAGTAATCGAACCCAACCGTAAATTTGA
>JAJJMC010011347.1:5242014-5288974 GCA_023531435.1 Papaver californicum | reverse complement strand
TTTATTTTACGGTTGGGTTTAGTAATCGAACCCAACCGTAAATTTGATTTTTTTAGTAGGAATTATAGTTACGGTTGGGTTGAGTCATTGAAGCCAACCGTAAGAAGGAGTTTTTAAGATAAAATTAGTTATGTTTGGGTTTAGTTCATTTTCTTATCAAATACCAGAGTTGTTATAAACCTTATTTTTAACATTAAAGGAAGAACTAAAGGAAACGAAATACGGTAGATCATTAGATGATTACACTTAAACACTTAAACACTTAATCATAACGGCGAAACTTAAGATAGAAACTTTGTTCCAAGATACGATAACAATCCTTATGCGTAAACTCCTTCCCATATTTGATTTTATACTGCGCCCTAGCCATGACATGCTGAAAAAAATAAATCAATTATAAATTTGATTATTTTAAAACTCTTTTTAACGAACGATTTATTAGTTGACACACTTACTCTTTTCCACATTGGGTTCGTCGGGAAATGCTTAAATCTCATTTTCATTTCCTGTTTTAAGTTTTCCATTTCTTCATACAACGCCTCAAAGCGTCTTTTGATGATTCTCCACGTCCTCCGTTATCCATTCCCCTCTAATGCCACAAACAATTCAAACACACGCTCCCACCAAGAATCGTCCTCCTGACCGTCCATCCAATTTTCAGCTCTAACAACGTTGTTATTGTTGTTATAGAAGGCTCTCTCGTAAGCGTGCTCTATCATCGTAAGCCACCCTCGAACAATTGCAACATCTTCATCATTCGTGTATCGAACCATTTTTAATGGTTGAAAGGGTATGGTGAGAATGAGTTGGAAAATCTAGAATTATAATGAGAATGAAAGGGATAGAGAATAATGAGAAAGTGACAAGGAAAGGTGGTATTTTATAGGGAAAAAATACCCAACAGCTAGATTTTCAAATAAAAAATCCGTTGGAATTGTCTATTTTTGTCACTATTCAGGGATTATTTACGGTTTGGTTATCCAGAATACTCAACCGTAAAATCCAAATTAAGTTTACAATTTCAACTTGCACTTAAGGTTGGGTTTTGCCATAAAAACCCAACCGTAATCAATCCCTTGGAGCATTGATTTTTAAGGTCAAATTTGGGTAAAATTAACATTTTGAACTTATTCAATCATTTTAACTAGATTGAAGGTAAATTCGGTCATTCAAACAAAGAAAAACCGAAAAACACTCAAACGAGAGAATCCAATTTTAAGTTATCCAGTAGAATTTACGGTTGGGTTTTGGCTTAGAACCCAACCGTAAATTCTAATCATAGTTTTAGTGCATATGCTTTTACGGTTGGGTTTTGTAATGAATCTCAACCGTAAAAAATATGTGGTTTTGGTGCAAATTATATTACGGTTGGGTTTTGGCTTAGAACCCAACCGTAAATTCTAGTGTTAGTTTTAGTGCATACACTTTTACGGTTGGGTTTTTTAATGAAACCCAACCGTAACAAATATGTGGTTTTAGTGCAAATTATATTACGGTTGGGTTTAATAAACGGACCCAACCGTAAATATTAGTTTTTTTAGTGGAACTGTAGTTACGGTTGGGTTGACTCATCGAACCCAACCGTAAATGATCATCTTCATATCCTATATTCTTCATTTTTTATGCATAAATCAGTCTTGTATTTGTTTTTTGTTGGTGGGAAAAGTAGAAGAAAGATAAGAGAGTTTTAACCCAAAATTTTGAAAAACCCAAAATGAGTGATTCTAATGGCAAATTTGTGGAGGGTGAATCCTTGTATGATTGCCAAACTAAATTCTACATACCCATTGAGGGAGACCTAACTATGTATGATTATTTGGATGGTAGAGAGGTTTTAAGTGAAAGTTGTGATGCTGAAACTAAACCAAATGGAGAAAGTAGTCGTCAAAGTGAAGATTCAACTGCCGAGAGTAGTCAGGTATACCTCTAACTTAAACTCTTTGTCATTTTTAGCTGATATTTGATGAAATGAGGTACATAATAGTGAGTTTTTTTGTGACTCCGCCATGTTTACGGTTGGGTTGTTTTGAGAAACCCAACCGTAACTGTACATTTGATGGATGAAAAGTACACTTTCACAGTTTTACGGTTGGGTGTTTACCACAAACCCAACCGTAACTAATTACATGCATGGGTATTTATTGCACTTGTTACAGTTGGATTTGACTCTTTAACCCAACCGTAAAATCGTTTGATATTTTTTTGTTGTATTACGGTTGGGTCCGTCGCTTCTACGGTTGGGTCTGACGCTTCTACGGTTGGGTCTGACGCTTCTAAGCCAACCGTAAACTTATTGGTTTTAGTGTTTTGTTGCGTAATGCCTTGATCTCTTTTGTTCAGATCGCGGTTGTACCTCAACCAATGTATGATCAGCCTCCTCCAATTGATATTGAAACTAGAGATACTATGGATCACTATTTGAACGACCTGGTAGGTTATAGATAAGTTGTTAATCCCTTTCGACAATATAGCTAATGCCATTTTTTTTCTCCTAACTTTCTGTTCTTGGACCATGTAGACATGGGATAAAAAAGATGATGCAAAGAAGTGGGCTACAGAACATGGGAAACTCATCATGTGTGTGATTGTTTGTAACAACCAACAAAAACACAACCACTTTCAAATGGTTTGTGAGTGTAGTGGACAATACACAATACATGCGAAGAAGGGTACTGAGTATGTACCAAAGACGAAGATCAAGCGAAAAACTTTCACTAAGAAGACGGGATGTCCTTTTAAGCTTCAATTTCGTACCAACAACGAGAATAAGTGGTTCTTGTCTACAGTTGTATGCGGTCGTCACAACCACCTACCACCAGAGACTTTGTTAACGCATCCTTCTACGGCACGGCTTACCGAGGAAGAAAAGCTCATCGTAGACGATATGACGGATAAGCGTTTGAAACCCAGTGATATACTCGGGCACTTGAAGAAAATAAACTCAAATAATATGTCTACGTTGGAGACAATCTAAAACGCCAAAGCCAAGTTGAAGCGTGAGAAATGGGAAGAAAGGGACCCGATCCAACAACTTTTGTACTTGGGGGAGACGAAAAACTACATCATGTTTCACGAAGAAGATGGGAATAACGAAATTAAGCATATTATATTGGCTCATCCCGAGTTTATAAAGTTAGCACGGTGCTCCCATCAAGTGCTTATGATGGATTGCACGTACAAAACTAACAAGTATGAGCTCCCGGTTTTGAATGTTGTAGGCCAAACTTCTACCAAGTCCCCGTTTAGTGTTGCCTTTTGCTTCTTGAGAAACGAGCTCGAAGAAAGCTATTTGTGGGCATTGGAACAAATTAAATTATTCTACGTTGAAGGATATACTCCTAAGGTAATTATCACCGACAAAGAACAAGGCTTGATGAATGCCATTGCAAGGGTATTCCCAGATGCTCATCATCTTCTTTGCACGTTCCACTTGTGGAACAATATTCAAACCAAGTGCAAAACGATTATTCGGCCAACAAAGAAAAGCGAGATGGACAGAATTAAGAAATTACCGGTTTCAGAACAAGAAACGGCCAAAGAAAAATTTGAGGAGGACGACAAGTTGGCGGAACTAAAATGGGCTAGTTTCCAAACTGAATGGGACGCTTTGACATGGTCTATCACCAAGGAAGATTATGAAGAAAATGTTCGTATGTTATGCTTGCATTGGAGTAATTATCCAAAACTTGTGAACTATTTGATGGACCATTGGTTGAATCCGCACAAAGAGAAGTTTGTAGCGGCGTTCAAAAACCAATATAGGCACTTTGACAACCAAGCTACAAGTACCATGGAGTCATCTCACAACAGCATGAAAAAGAAACTTCATAATTGTGGTGGTGGGTTTGTTACGGTCTTCGAAGCGATGCACGATTATTTTCTCCGTGACCTTGACAGAGTTAAGGAATC
This sequence comes from Papaver californicum, assembly GCA_023531435.1. Taxonomy (NCBI): domain Eukaryota; kingdom Viridiplantae; phylum Streptophyta; class Magnoliopsida; order Ranunculales; family Papaveraceae; genus Papaver; species Papaver californicum. Next base: position 5,285,065 of record JAJJMC010011347.1, on the reverse strand, counting down.
TTTTGAAAAAAGCCTTTCTAGAAAACACGTCAGCTATAAAGACGAACCATTGCTCCAAAGTATTTGTTATAAGGTGTCGCATTGTGCGATTGAGAAGATAATGTACGAAGTAAAGCACTATAGATTGGGCAACTTACACGGAGAAGAAGAGTGTGTTTGTCCTAACATGTCAAGTTTGGGACTTCTCTGCCGGCATATGATGCCCAAGTACGAAGAAGACGGTGTGATCCCAATTCAAGATATTGATCCGTTTTGGCAACAATTGTCTTTCGATGAACCCATCGTCGAGCAAGATTTTGGTGCATCGTTTGCCGACACCCACGTTGGAAAGGCTCTAGCCAAGAAATACGATACATTAAATAAGGCGCAAAGGAAAATTTGGTTGATGAAGTTGAGTTACTTCGTATTTCCGCACACAAGGTACGCTTTCAAGGAACCAATTAGAGGGAAGAGAAAAGGTAGGCCTTCTACCAAAGAATCGAGGGCCGTGGGACGCAAAAAAACTAGGGAATTGCATGAAGAATCAAAGAAAAAAAACCCTTCTGCATTTGAGCATTTGCAAAAGGAATATGAAACAGAGGATGAGAAGGAGGATGATGCTCAATGAAAAAGAAGTCAAACGGAACAAGGGGGACCAAGTCTAGTAGATATTAAAGGAAAAGGTCTCGCGGTTCCCACTCAAGAAAGTTCAACAATTGAACTTGGTGCCAAGGGAAAAGTTCCTGCACACCCAAACTCAAGAAGAGTAAGTATGAAGGAATTAGCAAGAAGAAAAAAAGAGTTAGTATGAAAGAATTAGCAAGAAGAAAAGAAAAACTTAAAGGCAATACATTAGTGGTTGAAGAGCCACATACGATCCGGATTGCAAGAGGATTGATGCAATTTCCATCCAACTTTTCAAGAATTGAGAATGACAAAATCGTCCGAACCGAGCACATTATTTTTGAAAATTATATGTCATCGTTTCCGGCTTTTTTTCGTCCATACATAAAGGCCACCGACGATGTTGCCGGTGATGGTAATTTTGGATACCATGTGTTCATCGAACAAGTTGGACCATTTAGCGGAGCAACATGGTTGGGTATGGACGAAGTAACTTATGTAAGGCATAAGTCAGCGGTTGAACTACCCTCTTACCCGGATTTATACAAGCCAATGATGTGTGCATATAGAGATGAAGAGTCGTTGTTAAACGAGGAGTTCATCGCTCTCGAAAGGCGTTTAATAGGCAAAAAGAATTGCACTAGCGAGTATTGGATGAGCATGCCAATATGTGGGCAAATCCTCGCCAACGCTTTCAATTGCGTCATACATTATATCTCAAATGGATATTGTTTTACATTTGCACCAACAAGATCAACATTTGTCGAACAATTGGCTAATAGAAGATGTGTGATTGGGCTGGTGCAGAACTGCCATTTTGTCGGTCTCAAGTTGAAAGAAGGAAGTCCATTACCCCCGTTACAGGATGGATACGACGGTGACATCGCCAAGTGTTGGTGTCACCCGTTCGAGCAAAATTTCGAACTCTGGAAGGCATTAAAACCCTCCCCGACCTTTCAATTCATATCATTTGTTTCTGACTCGGAGTAGGAATGATAATATAATAATATTCACTAAATTTAATATTGGTAGTAACAATATCATATGTATGTTGGAGGAATCATAATAAGAATATAGTTTTTTGGAAATGAAAAATTTGTAATATCATATGTGTCACTACAAAATTTACCCAGGTTTACGGTTGGGTTTTCAGTGAAAACCCAACCGTAAACCTGTCACTACACACTTATGATAATTTTACGGTTGGGTTTGGAGTCAAAACCCAACCGTAAACCTTCCAGAATTTTTCTTCCCAGTTTTACGGTTGGTTTTTGACTCCAAAACCAACCGTAAAACTGTCACACAAATTTTCACCCAGTTTTACGGTTGAGTTTGGACTCCAAACCCAACCGTCAAAATGATGTTAAAAATTTTCAGCCAGGTTTACGGTTGGGTTTGGACTCAAAACCCAACCGTAAATATTCTTGTTAACCTTTTTTTAGAATTTCATTTCACTCAAAATTGGGTTCAAAACACAAAATTTATGTAAACATCAAATTTTTGACCACATTACAACCCATGAAATCATTAAAGTAACCTAGGATACAATTGAAATTACTACTAACAAACCCAAATGGCATTACAAAAGAACTAATAAATAGGTTTGCGAGTGAGCAAAAAGTCCTTTAGGATGTGATAATGAGGTAGGTATAAAAAGGGCCATATTTTCCATCTCCTCCATTCCTGAAGAGATCTCTGTAACACCTCATCTTCGGTTTCACCCCTAAGTCGTAGTTGACCAATAATACAAACTAATGCCATAAATTCTTCTACGTATCTGTGTATAGTGTTATATCGACAAATCAACTTGACGTGATCACGGTTATAAGGGTAGCCGGTTTCAGAACAAAAGTTTTCATGGATTGTTTGCCAATAACTCGGACTCGTTATACCACTTTGCCTTCGTTCTTCTCCTCTTTTTGGAAAACATAATACATAGTTGCAGCAAATACATAAATCTTCATCCAAAGAAAAATCTGGACTTTTAATCCCAGGTTGACCCATATTCCACTATGTTAGAGTACTAGTTTTGTTGGAGATGATTGTTGTAAAATAAAGGTTTAATTTTTTTTAAAAATGGATGGGTTGGATATGTACTCAACTATTTCACTTATAAACCAGAAGTGTAACGGCTCTATTTTAAAAAATGGGTCGTACAAGGTTTCAACGGCTCTATTTGCAAACCCAAAAAAACTTCAAAAACGACCCAAAACTTTCCTCAAATGGATTTTACGGTTGGGTATTGACTCAAAACCCAACCGTAAAATCCTTGGGAATTGATGTGTTGGTTTTAGTTACAATTTCATCATATATTTACGGTTGGGTTTTGGCTGGAAACCCAACCGTAAACCATCCGTTATAGCTTTGAGTTTTAAGGTCAAATTTGGGTTTCAAAATAAAAAATTTGAACTTATTCAATCATTTTAACTAGACTGAAGGTAAATTGGGTCATTCAAACAAAGAAAAAACGAAAAACACACAAATTAGAGAATCCAATTTTAAGTTATCCAGTAGAATTTACGGTTGGGTTTTGGCTGAAAACCCAACCGTAAAACTGTAGTATGAAAATGTGACAGTCTTACGGTTGGGTAGTCAGACAAAACCCAACCGTAAACCTTCAACATTTTTCATTTTGCCAGTTTTACGGTTGGGTTTTTCCTGGAAACCCAACCGTAACACTAATTTTTCTGGGTATTTTTACCTGCTTTTCCCATTGCATGGTTTCCAACTTCAAATAACTGGAAATAAAACAGGTAATACACAAATTTTAAGTTTAATTTTTATAATTCACGTGCAAGTTAAATTCAAACTTCAAATCCAACTTCACATTAAAGGTACAAGTAATTCACCCACACAAAAAAAAAACCATAGACATAGAGTTAGGGAGAAGGAGGAGGGGTAGGTCGATGACTTTGACGAGCTCTTTTTTTTCTCATAAGATTACGATGAGCAGCACCGCCACGAGTACGAGCTCCAGCACCACCGCCTCGAGTACGAGCACCACACTGCGCATCCTCGGCTTCATCATGTGTCTCTTCATCCGATGCTTGCGGCTCTCTTCTAGTAGTACTCGCATCTGTAGTCGCGCCTCTTGTAGCGGGTCTACTCCTCTTTAAAGTCCGCTGCACATCCTCGGCTTCATGATGAAGCTCCCTAATCAAATCTTGGAGTTGGTCAGGCGTCCTCACATCAATTGTGCTTAGGCATGGATTTATAGAGTCCGCCAATGCAACGGCTTTCTTTTTCTATTCACATATGAAAATAAAAGTAGGATGAGTGTTTAGTAATAAATATTAAAAACATTAATAACAAAAATAATGTACGTACCAAATTGAAATATGCCTTCTTCCAGAAACCATCGTCTGTGTTGTTTGGCATAGTCTCAGGACCATTGTTGATGATAGTTGGATGACCAAAATGGCGATACCAATCCAAGTAATCTTCTGCAGCCTCTTTTGTGCCCGGAGATGGAGTTAACTCTGTTATTTGGACTTGGTATTTCGGATCATTGCGGTTATTTCAAACCGCGACCGAAGGCGTTGGCTCGTAGTTTAGCACGATGTTTGGGCCTTCGATCATCGACCCATTCACACACAATTTAAACATTTCGCGTGTCACCGTTGTTTGGACGTATCCATATTGGCGGAGAGTTCGGCGGGGGTTGGACATCACGTCCCCAAACGGATGGTACAAAGGGCCGTTGTAGCCTGCCACGTCCGACAATACACGTAAATCCTCAACATGTCCATCACCCTCTATGCTAATCTTCACATAAGGATCGAAAATAACATCTTCAACCGTGAAAGCATCAATTTCAGTTCTCATCTTTGCTATGAGCACTTCTTTATATTTCCCTGGGTCCCGGTGAAGACGAATTTCTTTCCCGTAGGTCCAGTACCATCACCGCTCGTTTGAGGAGCCAGTCTGGGAAAGTGATCATATACCCATGCCTATGAAGATAATAAATATTTATATAAGAAAATGCGAAAAAATAAATTAAAGTTAAACATTGAAATTCAAACAATAAATTACCTGAAGCAGACCGGTATTCCCGGCAATCTCAGTTCCCCTAACCCTCGAAGCTTTTCGAAGGTTAGCAAGTAGGTAAGCCAGGGTGGCAGTTCCCCACGAGTACTGATGCGTCATCCCGAGATCACCCTGAAACCACTGTAGATAGTGAACGTTGACCCTGTTGCCCGAGTTGTCAACAAAGAAGATGGTGTCGAGCATATATAGCAGATAAGCTCTGGCTGTTCGAATAGCTCTGGTGTCATCTATGACGACCCCAGCCATTTCCAACTTTGCGGTTCCTCCAAACTTCTCCCTTAGTGAACACAGCAATATTTTCTTGCTCATAGCTTGACCTTTCTTCGTTGGCATCCCCGGTTTATCTCCACTGACCAATTTAAACTCAGATTCGGCTTCTCTCTTCTCCCATCCAAGTGTATCTTTCACAAGTGCATAAAGATCACTCCATGACATGTTGTTGTTAAAACCCTCAAACACTGATTTACCATCCACCTCCAGGCCAAGAATTGATTGGACATCATCCGACGTTATTGTCATCTCGCCGAATGGGAGATGAAACGTATCGGTTTCAGGCCAATAACGTTCCCTGAAGGCTGCGCAGACGACACTGTCATACTCCCACATCGAATTGGTAATTCCGGGAGCTAACCGGTACCATTTACGAGAATTTGTACGGCCGTACATTCATCAGTTAAGGGCCAATGTTGAGCCCTTTGACGAACCAATTTCTTGATCGCCTGTGTATGATCCTACAAAGAATAAAAACAAATTTGTTTTACTTACAAAAGTTAACAAACAAAAATTTAACAGAATAAGAGAAGTGATTAGATTAATACCTTGGTCGCAGCAACTTTGGCAGCCCATGAATGGGGATAACCAAATAATATTGCAGATTTGTCTGGGGCCTCACCCCATAGTCCTCCATTCCTCCTCTTAGGCCACAGTTGAGGTTCGGCCTTTTCTTTGAGAATTTCTTTGGCAACCCTTTTCTTTGCCTTTTCTTTTGGAATTTCTTTACCTTTGCCTTGATGGACATGTTGTTCTCTGTCCCGTACTTCTTCCTCGTGTTGTTGCTCTTGTGGTGGTTCTCTAATCACAAGAGAACCTCTAGGTGTTGGTAGATCACCCAAGCCTTGGAACACATTATATTCCTCTTGTGCAATTTGAGGAACACTACCACCCCCTACCTCAAAAGATGGATTATGGGTCTTACTCACGCCTCTCTTCTGAACCCCTAAATGCTTTCCGTGGCGAGGGGTTGGAGTGTGAGAAATTGGTGTTAAATTGTTACCCCTCTTATTCTTCCTACAACACACAAGCAATACAAGTTAGATAATTTCCAAGCAATTCAACTTCAACTAAAAAAAAATTTTGACTACACAGGATTATTTACGGTTGGGTTTTTCTCAAAAGCCAACCGTAAATTTTTAGTTGAAAATTTTGTCCCATATTTTATGGTTAGGTTTTAACAAAAGCCCAACCGTAATTCACATGTAGCCTGATGTGCACATTATTTTACGGTTGGGTTTTTCTTAAAACCCAACCGTAATACTCTAACAAAAATTTTATGTACGCTATTGTTACGGTTGGGTTTTGCTCAAAACCCAACCGTAAATTGTTTTTAAAAAATGGCGCAAATTGTTTACGGTTGGGTTCTATCTTGAAACCCAACCGTAATATCCTTAACAATTCATCTTCTTCCCTTTGATTTACGGTTGGGTATTGAAAAAAACTCAACCGTAATATGAAGAACATGATATACTACGGTTGGGTCACGAACCCAACCGTAATATCAACTGTGTCCAATATTTTTAAACTAAAAACACAATCAAACATGCGAATCAATCAATTACAAGTTCTAAGAATACATGGGTTTTCTTCAATACCTTAGATACACCATTGTTGGACTTTTCGGTGATTGATTTTGCTTTTCACTATCGATTTCTTCTTGAATCTCTTGATTAGGTTGAAAGGAGCAGGGTTGATTGCCATCACTGCTACCTTTAACGCCTTTAGTATGCTTCTTCATCGCGAATTGTTGAGTTTAATCGACGAAGAATTTTGCGAATCGGCGATGAATTTCGATGGATTACGGTTGGGTTTTTCTTTGGTTTAGTTTTTGAAAGTTATGAATAATGTTAAGGGTGTTTAGGTTTTAATTGGCATAAGGGTAAAATCGACATTTAACCAAACCCCTAGGACATCCCTTATCGTAAAATTGGATCACCTCGCCTCCACTTGGAGCCCCTCTATTGATGTGGGAGCCCCTATATCAGGCTTCTAGATAAATCACCACGTTGAAAAGCCTAGCACCATTTGCCCTGCTCCTGCATAAGCATCACTGAATAAAGAAGCAACATTTTCGTAAGGCGTATAACCATTTGCGAATTTATTTCTTTACTGTCCAACAACACTTGTTACTTGCTACTTGTTAGAGACTAAATTGAATCACATTCAATAAATTATACTTCAGAATGAGTAACACAAGATTCAAAAACCTAATTAACTTAATAAATCTAATCCTTCAATGAGGGTAAGACTGTACTAAGACTTCACAGGTCAGACATCCACGCGCATCTACAGTTTAAGCGGCACATAAGTGATCCAGCTTACTTAAGGAACTTTGGGTCACTGCTGCTCCACTCAATTGTTGTCTCATGAAGTGAACTTTGCTGCCTTCTTTAACACTCTTCAGTGACAATAGCATAGATAAATACAAAACAAAACATTAAATTGTATAGTTTTTATTCCCCCGACACATTGCCGTAACAGTTCTGTTGAGCCAGTAACGACACATCTTCAGGAGACAACACCAGTTGGCCAGCACTCAGGTAGTGACGAGCAGCTCTCCCCCTGCAAAGCATGCCACAAGAACATAGATAAGGCAATTGTTTGAGAGTGAAGTTTTGCATTGCTGGCCCACTTTAAAGATCAATTCAATAAGTTGAAATCTGCTTTTCAATCAGGCCATACCAGAGTATGGATATTGATCTGTATTGTTGTGTGCTACGCCAATAAGATGGGGTCAAGATGATGAATGTTTAGGATGCTACCCAGAAAATGGTTACTTCTTAATACAAGTAGGATGCTAGACAGAAAATAATATACCAAATAACATATAATAAAATGAAGAATATTTAGACACCTAATATGACCTACCTGCGTCGGTTCTTTGGTTTATCAATATTGTTTGACAACCTAGAAGCTTCAAATTTGGAAATCTGGCTAAGGGAAGATACATAATCGCTGAATGCAGAACCTCTCAATGCCAACAACAGTCTTGAAGGAACTAAACCCTGAATTGTATTGTTTAGATGCTCCTGTACTCCACTGTATGACCAAAAAAATACCGATGACAGATATATTAGAACCATGGGAAATGGTAAGTGAAAATGCACACAAACTCTTGAATATTTATATATGCTTAAAAATCCACTCCAACATGAAAATTGGTCATTTGGCCTAAAATAGATTGGCTTTTAGCTACACAAAGGACCCCCAAAATCATTTCTTTTAACAGTTACCAAACAAAGAAAAGGAAGAAGGAACACCCCAAAGAACACCTAGCAATGTCATACCAAAAGGTCCACAACACTATGGATGGTGAAATAGAGAAGCCGGTACCTTTTAGAAGAAATAACAGTTCTTAGTGGCCCATTCTCTGAACCTCTTCCAACACATGAAATCTGGCTTGCGGTCAGGTCCTGTGTAAGGACCTTCCCAAGTTCTGTTGTATTGGTTGTGCAGGCGAACATCTCCCATGCTAAATCTACCGTCTTCTTTAACCCAAAATTAGGTCCAGTCTTAACGGATTCCTTCGCAAAGTAGCCAAGGCCATGTTGCACTATTGCTGATGTCATCTCCAATTGCTTGTCAGACCAGTAGACGGTGTCTGGTTCCACGTTTGGTACCATCGGCATCTCAATGAAGTCCTGCAAATGTTCATTCTCAGCATCATCTCATGATCACAAATAAAACGTACCAATATATTTTGAAGTTGACTCTCTGTACTATGGTTTGTCACCATCATCTCAAGAGTTGTATTCGAGAAAGAGTCTTCAAAATCTTAACCATGACAGTTTTCTTAGTAAGAATATCAAGCCTATCTAAGCTTCTCTACAGACCCCAGATAAACAACAAAATGAATGGCATAAATTGCTTGAAACAGAATTCAGTCTTTGAATTTTCACAAGGATAACCTACATGATTTCGGAACCCATTTGGAAAGCTGAGTCCTACTAATGTGTAATGTCTACTTGATCATAATGATGAAAATTAATCGCCAAATGTGAAATAAGAATACACTTTCGATCAGGTTGCATGTAGTTTCCATGATCATGAGATCAGCCTAACCCAAAAAATGTAACCCTAAAATCAGTTGCATGTAGCTTCCGTAGTCACTTGAATACAAACAAATATATTTGCAACACCGTATGGTAGAAAACCATTGGGCCTGTAACACAATATATACTAAGAAAAACGTGGTGGTAATGGCAATTTCCTTCACTATGGGGATCATACTCATAAAATTAAAAAGTTTTGCAGTGGAGCAGTAGAAATGATTTTCTAAGTTACAATCCAATTCCTATAAGTTAAAATATTACATATGATATATATTGACTTGTAGGAAAGATTCTCATGGGAAGGAGATCCCACAATTCCCAGTTCCCATCACTAAGATTTGCCTGAATGCATCACAATGTTGACCCATGGCCATGTATGAATGTATGATTATATGCTTAGTGATTTTTGAATTTACAAATTTAAAAGGTTTGGAGGATCTTACACTTAAAAGAGGCTGACAGCAACCAAGCATCAGATCAGCTTCTGAGATAAGATCTGTCATCCCAGAAACAAGTGCTTGAACCTGCGAAGCTTCTTTCATTTCTGAGGTGACATGCGACTTTAGATCTTCCCGACAACAACGTAAATTTTTCCATGCTTCTTCAACTGGATTAATCTCCCCCAGGCACCTATCCTCTTCAAATAAGGTTGAAATCTTGTTAAAATCTGCACGACTACACTCATCCATCCCTTGATATCCTCTGATTGGACTCTCCCCGTGTTCAATATGTGTATCTCCTGTTTTCTCATCTCCATGAGCTGTTTCTGCATCTCTATCATTGGCAGTTCTTAGTATGGTATCTGAATTTTTATCTGCATCTGGTATTACTTCCTCTAGGTTGTTAGCATCCATGGAAAAACATGGAAACGAATTTGCACCACTCAGAGAAACTGCTCCGAAAGAAACAGAAGCCTCACCACAACACACAGTATTGGATTGAAATCTTACTCCGTTAATTTCAGTCTCTGCAACATAAGAAGATTCAGGCACACACGATACATCTACTGATTTACATGTGTCACACATCTGTTGACTTTCTGTTTCAGAATATCTATACAAATTTAGTTCTGATACTTCTCTGTTAAAGTAGTGTTGTTGGCTTGTAAATATGTCTACGGAAGTTTGGACAGGCGTTGGATCAGCTAGGTATTTATAAAAATCACCCTCTGGCATTTCATTATCAGGATAATTAGGCATTATATTTGAAGCTGCTGCAATAATTTCAGTGCACTCATCACCAGAAAGGGAAGAAAATACTGTACTTTGCCTTTTCTTTGCATTACGACGAGTAAATGCAACTGGGGATCCCGACGAATTGGAAAACTCAGCAACACCATTAAATTGAGTGGAAAAACCATTGCCTTCATGCAAAGACCCGTTCATACTTAACATAGCTTGTTTTTTAGCCACAATACTATATGTTTCATTGTAATAACCTATCTCATAGGCATCCTGCATTTTCTCAAGGCTAAGCTCTTCTTCCTCTACTATCTCCAGTAAGGAGGTACTCTGTCTCGACGTAGTGAACAACTTGGTGATTTCCTTGTCCACTAGTTCTGACAGTTGACAAGGAAAGCCCGAAGGGATTACCTTCGGTAGTACCCAATGCCATGCATCAAGGTCAAGTTGTAACGGATAAGACAGCTGGAGTTCCCTTTCTGCATATTGGGAAATATAGCTATTAATTTATTATATGTATATATATGATCTTATTAATTTAATTATTACTATATGCATTATACGAGAAAGATTAGTAATTCTCAGATCGAAAATCCAAGCGGAGCCCCATTAATTGTGGAATTTAAATTTCCATGATCCAAAAACTGATTTTGGCACAGATGCTAATCAGATCATCCTATGTGGAAACCGCCATTTTCTTCTAAATCTGGAAAAATATTTCAGAATCATTTTTAAAAGGAATACCTAAGGAACTCGAAACACTTCCAACCCCCAAAACACTTCCACCATAATGTTTGTGTCACTCATTCATTGGTTATACATGGCTTTCATGTGGGACCCACCATTCCAAAAAGGGTTCACCATTCCAAGAGCCTGGGTTTAGATTGTGTACACCTAATGGGGGTACGAAGTGGGTTCATAAGGAATTATAGAGGTTTTAGAACAGGCTGATTTCAGATAGATCTACATGCTGAGGATTTCTGTACTAGCTCCAATAGTGTCATTTAATGAGAGGCTTAATAACCTTTCTCATGAGTATACTAACCAAAACAGAAGTGGAACAAACAACTAAATCCACAATTCTGTGCTTGGCAGTTGATGACATACCAGCAAATGTAAAAGGTAAAAGATCCATCTAAAGAGACTCTGAGGCATCAAACTTGAAGATTCATGCTTTTTGATGAAACTATTTAACTCAAGGGAACTTTCCTGACCTTTTTTATTTCTTATACCCTGGCACCAGAACTGGAGCAGCATAATGGTTTTTCGAATGTCACCTTGACAGCACCCAAGAAATCGCTCAAGTAACGAGGTTGGAATGTCTGCATTTTCTGCTGTACAGATCTACAAGGAGAGAAACAACAATAGCTTAAGATAATTATGCATAAAAGTGGGCAGAGATTGAGAAAGAGTAAAGATGGAGGCACGTACCTTACATAAACATGTTAGAAGTTCCTCGCTTGATGGAACTTTAAAACGCACTTCTAGTCTATCCAACTGATAAGGCAGGATAGGATCCTGACCTAAAATTAATTATATTCACGCGACAGAAGAAAACGTTCAGATATGCAAGATGCTAACAACGCAGGTTGGTGTATTCATTAAACACACTTACTATTGCATGTGAGTATCATAGGACGCTTTGCTTTTTCAGCAAGTTGTTGTATTGTAGAGATTAAACCTCGATCTTCATCGAAAATAGTATCCACGTCCTCAAAGAGAATTAGACTCTTATTTGTAACTCGATTACAGATACTTAAGTTTTCCCTTTCCACTTCTACAATCTCTGGCTCTTCCAGGCATGTTTCTGAAATCACCTCAACAACATCGGTGTTCAGAGTATCTGAGGAGTTGCCATTCTGAACAGAGGAAAAAGACAAGATATTCTTCATCTGTGAGCCTGTAGAATCCTCCGACGACCTAGAAGCAATAAAAAGCAGATTAGATCGGCAAAATAGTGCCTTGTACAGTGAGCACAGTTTCGCAAGGCACAATTCTTAAGACTGGTATACATGGAGCTTCTTGAATGAATATTATTGCTAAAGACACTCAAGCAAGAAAATGGCATGCACAATTGAACACAAAGGAGCAATATGGTACATTAACCAAGTCCAGACTGTCTTCACGCTAATACTTTTCTCTTTCTGCTGTAACTTTTACTTTGTGCACACAGAGAAAAAGTTTACTACGAAGAATTCCTGGGATGTTATTTTTTATTTTATTTTATTTTTCTGAGCAAGCAAAATGCGATACATTAGTAAAGGGACGATAGCACCAAATGAAATGAGTACAAGAGAAAAAAAGGCAACCACAAAATGAAACAGGGGTTGATCACTCCGTACACAAATTATCCCACCTAAACAATGTCTGCAAACTTAAATTGTTTAAAAGCTTACTAACCCTTGATCCAATTGAAAACAGTAGCCTTCAAGGATTTGCTGGCTCCTCTTTTAGAAGCCGGAACCCTCTGGGATGGTCATGAATCTTAGATCCTCAATTCAGCGATACTTATTGAAAACCCTCTAGGAACCTGCTCTAGAGAGGAACTCAGTTCTCAGGCAATGGGAGCTTTTGCACCTCAAATTTAGTAGAGTAAAGATTTAGTTTAGTTACCTTCACATCTTTGAAATCAGAGAAACTAGGAGGAGGTTGGTAGGAAATAATGCTAAACGATGGTTTCGAGGAATGTGTTATTTCCAGGCCAGTTATATACGATCTAGCTTTTGGTATAAAAAGTATTCCCTAAAAGTTTCCAAATGTATGAGCTCCAATCTCCATGACATTCCATCTTCAGACTCTTCTAGTTTCACGCCCACTTCTCCTATTTACAGTCGATTCTCAAGGCAAGTAGTCAACAGAAAACCAAGGCGTTGCAGCCAAGATGTTATGACATAATACCCAATAACTAGTGTCCACCATAAAAGCAACCGTGCTAGCTTGTGTCACAGAGTCCACACAGAAACATATATATGCCGGTGCATTACTGTGTCACAGTTTCATCATTTAATCTCATTTTCCAACATCTAAAGATCCAGCAACCAACAGCTCAGACCTGACTTAGATCAAGAGATGACATGAAGAAAGAAGCTGTTTATGACTTAGGTTATTAACTTATTACTTTCAAAATTATATTCCTAATGGTTAAACAGTGGATAGATAAAACTACTTGACAAGTTCAATGGAGAGGTAAACAACACTAATTACATTGTTTCGATGCTAACCAAAGAATTACGAGTACATGAAGTTATAATTTCAACCTTAGCCTTTAGACTACGAGGAAAAATGAGAAATCTCTCCTACTGGGATCGAAAGCATGCAATCAACCATATAAAGAAAATAACCCTCCTGATAAAGATACGAAATTACAATAAGCATGAGCATGAGCATGAACTATAAACTACGGAACCAAGACGAAGGTGCACAAACGTGTAACAGTTTTAAATATTGATGACAAACCATTTTGAGAAACGATGTGACTCCATTGCTTCTCCAAATTTTTGTTTCACATGAGCTCCATTCCGCCAATCAGACGCGCTGACCTAGATTAAAATGAGATTATTTACTTATCATATTTAATAAAAATTATAAGCTTGATTAATTGAAGATGGAAAACCAAAAGGTGAGATAATTGACATGGTTAATGATGTATATCAGTGCACATAAGCTGAGCGTCTTAATTGTTATTCAGGAAAGACAGAAGGAATCAAAGATCGAAGAAAAATATGTTGACTCAATATGGTGGGAGTTACAGATTAAGAGTCAGGTTTAACTCTTTAAATATAAGATGGGGGTATTCAAGAAATTTTGTTTAGCTATAAAATTTTGTAGTTCAAAGAGGAAGGTTTATAGATTTCCAAAACTGCAAAGCAATTATCTATCCTTCCTTATTCATGCCCCAAAAAGAAAGAAAAGAACTGTTAATGAGCTACGGCATGCCTTTTATGCAATTCACAAGAGCGTGAGCAAGTTATGTTGCACCAAAAAAACAGGTCATAAAATGATTCACAGAATTGGAAATTCCCAATTCCATATATCTCTTTAGTTATCTTCTTGTGGCCGAATGCAAAATGTTTTTAGCTTAGAGGAGCAAGCACCTAACTTCGCAGAACTGGTCTGAAATATTGGCCATAATAGCAATTAAAGGTAACTTTTGAGCGCTGAGAAAAGTCATCTATTAGGGGTCGCAAGAGGAGATTGTGGACCTCCTTTTAACTTGGTTTACCGGTTCCCACAGTCCGAGGGGAGTTCTTTAGAAATATCTTAAGTAAGTCACACAGGAAGGTTGGGGGAGAAGCATGAAAAACAAAAAGGGAAAGATAGAGGAAAAATCAGAAGTTCCATCTTTTGTTGTGCAGACGCTAACCCATCAGTTATGATTTTTTTGGAAGCCACACAAGGAAACAGAAAGAAATCAGAAGTCGCAATTCTCGTTTATCAAAGTTCTTCTGAATCGAGCCCATCATTTGAACAGCTTATGGATGTTACCCTTGTAAAATAGTAGGGGTTAACTGATTGCATGAGAGATAATTCTGCATAACATTGCGACCAACTCCACAATTTAATGATAGTCACGGGTTATGTGCTACAGGTTACAACTAATGTGTGTATGCATATATATTGAAACCATAACAGAAAGGCGAGGCATAAGAGTAAAAAAGAATACAAACATCATTGCAAAGTTATGGAGGTACCTCAATAACTTCAAACCCTTGCTCTTTGGCGCACGCATAGATAGCAGCAGATTTCCCACTCTACACCGAATCACAAAGCAAAAGGATTAGGATAAACAATTTTATGCATTACAAAAAATTTGAATGCTAGTATCAAAAAGATTAGTGGAAAATTACAGAAAATTAGAACAAGGTCAGATATACATAATTGATAAGTCAAAAACTATCTTAAACGTTCTTTCTCCTAGGTAAAGCTACTAAGATTTGTAGCACAATACATAAATTTACAATTTCTGAATTTCATGTATCACGAAATAAAACCTTTAAGCCAATAACAAAGCTAAAGACTACAGAGAAGAAACAGATAAGCATCATTTTTTTCGTCAAATAAAAAAGGAACGTACTCCAACTGGTCCAGTAACTAAAAGAACATTCTTAAGTCCTTCTTCATCAACACTTTCTGCGTCAGAATAGTTCTCGTCTGAGCTGCAATCGCTATCTAGAGTGATAAACTTATCATTAAGAGCAGAGTTCTTGTTGGCTTGAGGACGTTTTTCACGCCAATACTGCAGCCACTCGTTAAGAAACTTCACAGAGTCACCATTACCACACACCTGTACAAACATTATAAAATAAGAGCATGAGCAAGTCATATGATCTCAAATCACAGTATAATTTATATATAAGAGAGATAATCAATTTGAACATAAAGAACATAAATTTGAACTATATGACCTCAGAAGCCTTTCGTGGTTGGTATTTGGTTGCCCATAAGCTACAATCAGGCTGACTACCAGAATAGATATTATATGATGGCATTCTGCAAACAAAGGAAGAACAGGGAAAAATTAGAATCCAATTAGTTTCACCGATGTCCCACAAGACGGATGAATCATACTTATATAGAATCATGGATCTTGTTAACTAAGTCAAACTCTTAAGACTACAAGCTGAGGAGAATGAAGCACACAACATCACAAATCTGATTAAATTCAAACTTCAAATATCCCTATAAGGGTGTAAGCAATCAAAGCAACAACTTTCACCTCTGAATAAATTCTGTAAGTACTTTGGTCCTGACAAAAAAACTTGCCTCTCTTGAATGAAACTATCTCAACTTCCAATAGTTTGTTGGTTGGCCTAATTCTTTGCCTAGACATTTCTCTAGCAAACTATGAGATTCAATACTTCCTAACTTTCAAGTCACTACAACATATCGTAATTCTATCTACACACAAGTAACTTGTATAATACTGTACTGTTATTCCATAAAGATAAATAAATGTGAGAGACGTCGACACGAGGAACTCAGAAAATTATCAAGTCCTTTAAATTCTAAACCCATGACCTCAAAAACGGATATTTTTAGTTAATCTTTCTCGACTCTAATTAGGTGAAGGTATCCGATCTCAGTTACAAGGGTTTTTTCCACTTCAATTTCAAATTTAGCTTTTTTTTCTTTTCTTTTGGTCTATCAAAAATGGGTTTGGTTTAGTGTTTCTGTTAGTAACGGCACCCAAAAAGGGTACGGTCGGACTGAAATGGGGAGTGAAGGGGTAACTGAATACGGTAACTTTGAGCATGACCTTCTCTCCTGGGTGCTCTTTGTGAGTTGGCGGATGGTGGTGGTGGTGGATTAAAAAATCTACAAACACATAGATTACACACCAATAGCCAAGAGAACTTAAATATAGCTAAGAAGCAGGGAAAAGTTGAACACTGGAAACTACAAAATGAAATTCAACACAGATGATGCAGAGTGTTCGCATATGAAGGCTTGCCAACTGAAACAGGCACAACCAGCTCATCAGGTATCACGTGAGATCGTAAATGAAGCAATTTCGCAGAAGAAAACACGTGGAGATTATGGAAACCTTGTGCACATAAAAACAGCACGAACTTAGGGTCCGAGTAAGAGAAACAACCTTTCCTGAGAAAACCCATCACGATGCTCAACAAACGAGTTATTTATGGAATCTGTATATTCCACAGACAGATCGACTTCATTCCTCTCTTGAGCCTGCATTTTGAATGGACATGACTTAATCAAAGTATGATGTACAGTTATAAATTTGATGAAAAAAGAAGTGGAACAATAACGAGAAAAGCTCAGAATTCTGCAAAAATTTGCCCGCAATAGTACTGCACATATTGTAATACCTTCAAACCAGCTGAAGTCGGAGAATTTATCGGAGACATAGAATTCATTTGTGCTTGACAACAGCATCGCAAAGACATATCATTCTTAGGTGGTGAGGTCTCAACAGAATTTGGAATCATAAGAAAGTCATTAAATGATAAGGGCTTAATAGAGCCTTCAAATACTGAAGAACTTGCGGTTTCTGGAGCATTATTGGAACTTATTAAGGCTTCATCACAGAATGACCAATTCGTCCAATTTAGTAAGACATCCTCCTGAGCCTGAAACAAAAGCCAATCTCAACTCACTATTGAAAGATAAAATTTGTAATAGGAAATTAATTTCTCTCAAGACTAACATCTATGAAAATTGACTCAGTTATAAGGTCATATATATAGGAAGCTAGAGATAATATACCTGCAGCTTCTCAAATACATGAATTGGAGGATGAAGATCATCTGGAAGAACCAAACACGAGTTACTCTCCGCTTCAGTTGCCAACACAGTCTCTTGAGATCTTTTATCAAGTTTCCGAGCGGAAAAAAATGGATGAGTTTGTTTTCCGGCAAAAAGCTTTGCATTTTCCTGAATTACAGTCAGATACAGTATCTTAAAACTCCGATAAATATAAGAAAAATTCAGAACTAGAAGGTGGCAAAAGTGAAAGGACAATGCACTCACCAGACAAAAAACTCTTATTTATAAATATTATTAATAAGATTACTCAACACTTTTCATACTCAAAGACAATTTGGGTTATATAGAGAAGTCAATCTATACAAAACAAAGAGAAAATGAGAGCACATGCAGTTTGACAGAATAATTGCGCTCAGTATTGTCGAGCAGATATAAGTAACAGGACATATTATATATGATATGTAATTTGTAATGCTTACAAAAGAAGTGCAACTAAATACTGCCGCGTAGAAAAGAACCATGGAAGACTATTCACTGACTCTATGAATAAAACAGTTAAATGAACAAAATATTGACATCCTAGATTCAGAAATTCACATATTAAAAGACACAAACCTGTTGATAATATAGAGGGTAAAGAGGCACACCCTTTTCGTGATTAATAAGAACATTCATACGAAATCCTAAGAAACAAGGGGCAAACACAGAGAACAATCAAAGTCTAACACAAGAATGAACTTTTACGATATCCAGATATTTCTGTGTTGTTTTCTTAGATGCCAGTAGAGATTTAACATAGGTGAAACACATGCAAATAACCCAGCCTGACAGCCTCTAAAGAAAATATCTGTTTTTCCAAAGGTGTGTTAATGAAAAGTTATTATGCCCCACTTGAGAATGTTAAATGAGAAATTAGAACACTGGAATGGCATAAAGGCCTAGATATATAAAAGTATATCAGCAAGAAACAAGCAAATGTAATCAGAAGAGAGAATGTGTAAAATGCGAAACATATCATGCCGAACAGAGACTAACCTCAGCAGCTAATTTTGCCTCCAACCTTAGATCAATAACTGGTACTTCGGCGTGCTCAGTTTGACACTCAGCAGCACCCATTGGGTAATTAGTCATTAGCTGCCGACGACATTTTCCCTTGGAGCTACTAGGTGTTAGGACCTTACAAGGTGAAGCATCCCCCTGCAACTTCTCCTTTGCCCGCCTATTGCTCTTTTTACCTTTCAAAGGAGCATCATAGAGTGAAATACTATGAGTTTCTTGATGTAATATGGAGAGCATTAGTCTATCAGAAAAAGAAACATTCCTTACAAAAACAAACACAAACTGTAAAAGTAGTGTGAAGCAAACGATCCAATAAGCTACGAGCCTATGTGTATCTACCAGAGAGAGTTAACATAAAAAGTCAGTTTGCTATCATGTATTTCATCATATTATGAGCTATTAAGATGAACGAGAACGGTTTCAGATTCATCAATGACCTTCACTCCTGTTTCAATTTCTTGGCTATAATAATTCAGCAAACATCTTTTGCATCTACAGCTAAAATTTTATCGTCAAACACTTCTAAGAAAGCATGCAGCATAAACCGGCCCATAATATTCACTCACCAGCAGCTAGTGGAGAGCTCCCGTCTTCTGCTATGCCAGCAGCTGCAACCACCTTTCCCGAATCAGGAGCCTGTGAATCAAGTTTGAACACAGATCAACCACAGCTGCATGTAGAACAATGAGAATAACAGCATTTTCAGACTACACAAAACGGACATAGAGGACAGCTTGATTGCTTCTAACAACAGTCTATTGCATAGCAGGAGAGAACATAAGAACAGTAACATATATAGAGAAAAGGTAAGTGTTGTCAAATAAAGTTGCTACAACAGCACCCCTCTGAGGTCTACCAGTTTAATACGCCTAAATTTGGCACTTCTTACACGGGCAATAACAATGTTTCACGAACTCCATAAACTGAGGTTTTCCACCAACCTTCAACCCTATCTTCACTCTATTTACATTTGGTATTCATGAATATCCCTCCCTTTAGAACCTTCCCTAAATATGGTAGCTCATTGGTATAACTTCTATATCCATAATTCCACATGTACTCTTAGTTCTATATACCAAAGTAGCAAACCACTTTTTTAGTTTTTCACATTGTCTACTGATATCAATTCTCTGCAATATGTATAATCCGGAGATTCTCATACGCTTTTCAGTCTGTTTCCACAAACACATGCTTGGTACTCCCAAGAATCTACTGACCAAGTCAACAGTGGCTGCCAGTACATTACAAAGATAAAACAGTTACCTTTACTTTCCTTATTTCTCGTTTAGCTCAGTGAGTAGAAAAGAAGGGAAATCAGCGCATGCAATATGCATAAATTAATCAAAAGCTACCATAAATACACTAATTCCAGCTAGAGTCATCAATCAGATACACTGGGAAACAAACCCTAATATAAAATTCCCGTTCAAAAACTCAGTACGAAATTTCTAACCCTAGATAATAGAAATTAGCGAAATTGCATTCAATTTTAGCAGAATTGAAACAAAACAACCAAAATTTCAAACCCTGAGTAACAAAAAAACTTACCTTTTCCTTCGGAGTTGTGTTTTTGGCACTTCCTCCTCCTTTCCCCTTTCTCTTCCTCTTACCAATTGGACTACTACAATCACCTTTTACCTCTATATCTTCCTGAGTTTCTTGACTTAATGGGGCATTGATTTCATTAACTTGAGGTTTATGTGGAAAAAGTGTCGACTGAACAAGTTTACGACGAGGGTTTTTTCTTTGGGAATGTGGGGTGGAATCGTCTTTCACCTCCATAATTACAGCAGCTGCATCTTCGTTAGTCGGCTCCTCCATTGACAGATCTAGAGATAGAAAGAGAAAGAGGGGTTTTGGTTGTTAGGATTTGGATGGATTTTGGGAATGCCTATCATGTGTTTGAAATAGTGTTAGAGCTGAGATGAAAAACCTGATCGGGATGTAGATGGAGGGAACTTCGGGCGGGAAAATATTGGGGCTGGGTATATATAAAGAGATCACTTTCTGATGGAGGGATAGAATTATTTTTTTTTGTACTTTTCTTTTACTTTCTTTTGGCAGGTGCTGCTTGAAATTTTTAAGAAATTACAGAACTCGAGAAATTACCAACCATTTACACAAAATAGTAGGGAATTTTGCTGGCTAGTCCAAAATATCCTGACCGAATTAACCATAAGTTTATCCGGTAAAACCCATTCATCCATAAGTCCAAAAACGTTTTGAAAACTAACAATTACACAAAAACGTTTTGAAAACTAACAATTACAGTTATGTCCATCACGTGGAATCATCCCATGAACTCCACCTCCTCCACCTCCTACACTTAGGGCTGCACAGGAACCGCCCCGAAAAACCGAACATGCCCGAACCTGACACAACCGCGGTTTTTTTAACTGAAACCGCCCGTAGTGGGTTGGTATACGGTTTTCAAAATCAAATACTCGTTCATAATGGTTCGGGTTACAGGTTTAGTATAAGAACCGACCGAACCCGTCCGTATAAACCGAATTTTCTTGGCCATTGATTGATATGATTTTGTTTCATCCTAGCCCTCAATCTAAACTAAGATACCCTAAACTAAACCTAAACTTTATATTCTCTCATTCATTTCTATTCTTCTTCATAGAAGACGTCGCTCTCAGCCTCTCACTGCCTCTATCAGATTTGATTTCACCATCACTGCGATGTATTTTTGTTCTGTTGTAGGTAGAGGTGCAATGCTTCCATGATCATGCAACAGTCACATCAGTTGTTGGCCTGAACCAGTCCCCTGCAGTTGATGTTACAACAACTGTTGGTTCCCTTAGCTTTGCTTTTGGTGCAAAGGCTGGTTATGATACTAGTGCGGGTGCTTTGACAAAGTACAATGCTGGTATTAGCGTGACTAGTCCAGACTACAAAGCTTTTATTATTTTGTAAGTCATCCAACTTCAAGCAACCGCAACAAATACGGTATTGATCATTTGAGTTATTAGATTATGGGAACGTTTTACTTTGTAGCACTTTGCATGATCCTTTCATTGATTTTTATTTGTAGGTCTGATAAGGGGGATACTATAACTGCCTCATATGTGCACCATCTTGATGTGTTGAAAAGGACTTCTGGTGTGGCAGAGGTCTGCAGGAAGTTCTCCTCTAACGAGAACACAATCACAGTAGGAGGTTCATATGCAGTGGATCCCCTAACATCAGTGAAGTACATGCTCAACAACCATGGTAAGCTAGCTGCTCTCATGCAACATGAGCTTAAACTCAATCCTTCTTGACACTCTCTAGTGAGTTTGACACCAAGGCCTTGGATAAGGCTCCCAGGTTCGGGTTGTCCCTTGCTCTTAAGCATTAAGTAATCGACTTCTGAATATTCACTGTTTGGAAATGATCTTACGCTGCTGGGATTCTTTGACCTTGTTTTTTGTTGGTGGTGTCGAAAAAAGATGGAATTTTTTTGTTTGTACAGTTGTTTTGTTTCACTTATTTCATGGAATCATGTTGTTTATTTTTGTCACTTTTATGTTTATTTTAGATTACAATTTGTATGTGGTAGACTGTATTTCATGAATCATGATATTCGTTTCATTTCATATGTACTAAAATAGGCTAAACAGCCTTGAATGATCTATCAGGAATCCAGGGGGAAAAAATCTGTGAAAGTCAATACGGTTTAACCCGTAAAAAAAAACGAACCCACCCGAACCCGATCGGGTCGGTTTCACCGGTTGGTATATGGATTTGATTTTCAAAAACCGCCTATAGACAGGTTGGTAGTTGGTTTTGGTTCAAAAACGAACCGACCGCCCGTTGTGCAGGCCTACCTACACTACTCACTTTCTTTAACAGAATTTAGTTTCAGCTACTCCACCCATCACTTCATTACTTCTCTAAAACCCTGAAAATCTAGGGCAAAATCAAAATCATAAAACACCTGAAACCAAATCGAAAAACAGAGACCAAAAAGCAAAAATCAAAACCTGTAATAGCAGACTTTGATTTCTTTGAGCATTATACAACTCAAACCTAAGCTACTGTCAGCAACTACTGCATATTTTCCACCTAAAATGGGTACCAAGATAAAAATCAACAAAAGAATAAAATAAACAATGATTGAAGAACACAATACTCCTCAATCTCCACCATCGAAGATAAACAAGAAAGCTCCTACAGTGGATTTTATACCAACAAAATCAAAAAAGAAGAAGAACAATGAAGTTGTTGATTCTCCAACAACATAAAAAAAACGAAACAAACTGGTGTTGATTCTCCAGCAAAATCAAAAAAAAAAAAAGATATTGATTCTCAAACAACATAAAGAAAAATGAAACAAACTGTTGTTGATTCTCCAGCAAAATCAAAAAAGAAGAAGAACAATGAAGTTTTTGATTCTCCAACAACATCGGAAAAAAATGAAACACATGTTGTTGATTCTCCATCTACAAAGAAGAAAAAGAAAGGTCTTCTTAAGAAAGCTCTTGTTGTTCGTTCTCCATCAACATCACATAAGAAGAAGAAGGGTGTTGTTGTTTCTGGTAAAAAAAAGGTACTGATTCTAATCATCGATGCATATCAATATATAACATACTTTGTTCATGTTATAAGAGTTAGATCTAGCATACAACATCGGTACATATCAATATATATATATATATATATATATATTATAGCACATAGATCTAGCATGTAACGTAGGTTATATATTGATATGTACTTGGTTTTTAGTATATATTGATCAGTACATATCAGTATATACTTATTTTCATGTTATAGCATCTAGATCTTGATTGCAGGATAAGTATATATTGATATGTAGTTATGTACCTTGTTCTAGATATTGAATTGGATCAGTACATATCAATATATACTTTGTTCATGTTATAGATATAAAGCATATATATCGATGTATACTGTTTTATACTATAGCATCTAGATCTTGCATACAAGATAAGTATATATTGATATGTACTTTATTCTAATCTTGAATTGGATCAGTACATATCAATGTATACTTTATTCATGATATAGCAGATAGATATCAACATATCAAAATATATACTTTGTTCTATATTATAGTACATATTGATATATTGTAGGGTTATTGACAGTGTGTTCATTATACAGGTGGTGTGAAGAAAACCACAAAGAAGACAAAAGCACCTGCACCTGCTAGGAAGATATACAGAAGTGGTTTCATAGCGATTTCTCACTTGTTAAAGCAATCAAGGCTGAAAAGATTGAGTTGAGTGAAACTTAGTTGCGGATAATTAGTGAGCAATCATATGGGACCTTTTTTTGATGTTCTGGTACACAAATCTTGGTGCAGATCACTGGATGAAGAATGAAACTGCTGTGACCAATCTAATAAAGTGTTATAAGAGAAGTAAAGTTGCGAATAAGCTCACATTTGAGTTCAAAAGGCATGGAGTTTCACATATTCTGACATCCACTCCTGAAGAAGTAGGTGTTATCTTTGGAATGCCAAAAGCAAGAAAAAGACAACATGAAGATATAATGCTGACATCAAGGGGTGGATATCGAAACAACGCTTTCTTCCAAAGGTTCTTTGGTAATGTAGAAAAGACTAGAAAGGTAAATATAGTGAGGATACAAGAAGAAGTCTTAAAACTTTTAAGAAAAAATCCAGCAACTAAGAAGAAAGCAAATGAAAAAGTTGAAGAATCTGAAGAAAAGCAAAGTGATAAAGAAAATGAAGAAAAAGAAAGTGAAGAAGATATTGAAGAAGGGAGTGAGGAAAAAAGTGAATAAGTGAGAGATGCTGAAGACCTTGTAAGGCTTATATGCCTGTTCATGTGTATCACTTTGTTTTTCACAACAAAAGATTCACATGCCTTGACTGAAAAGTACATTGGTCTTGTGGAGGATCTCGAGGCTGCAAAGAATATGTCATGGCCAGATTTGATACATTCTTACCTAGAAAAGTCACTAAATAAGAATGTAAATGCAGTCGAGAATACTACCAGGTGTATGAACCATTTATTGGTAAGAATACATACTAAAAATCTTTTTAGTAGTTTACTCAATGAAAATCATGATTTACTTTTAACTTTGTTTCGGAGATTTTTTTTTTCCAAAACAGATTTGGTATGCAAAGCATACATATTTGCTGGAACTAGAGGAAATAAAGACGATTCCGGAAAAAAAAAAAGTTTGTTCCGAGAGCTGTCAAACGGAATCTGTCAAAGTTATGTGTTGCACTCCAAAAAGACATTGATACAACTGAACATGAGGTAAGAAAAATATGTACTTATTTACTGCATTTATGATGTTTGTTATCCTACAGTATATATTGATATGTACCTCATGAAAAAACTTGTTTTTATAGTACATATTTTGTTGTTTTGGTACAGTTCAATAAAAATTTCAAGGTTCAATACACCAATGAAGAAAAGCAAACTTTGAATAGAATCACAAGAAGAGTTGCAGAAGAGAAGAGTGAAGATGAAAAGGAAGAAGATAAAGAAGAAACTCCAGGTAATGAAGTTAAGGAAGATAATTGGAAAGGAAGATATGAAGAATTGACAAAGACAATCTTTGAAAAATGGGGTGAAGCAAACACCATGCAGCATGAGGATGGACCGCTTGATGCATAAAAGCTTCTGCAAATGTTGAATGACATATACATGAAAGCTTTTCCCTTGCAGCCTGAAAATGAAGAAGAGTTTCGAGACTCAATTGATAAGAGTCCCACTCATTTAGGTGCTGACCCAACAGGAGAATTCCCATCTCCCACTACTCTAACAGATCCTCTTTGTGAAAACATAACAAAAGGTGAAGTAGTTTTGGGATAAGAAGTGCCAACTTTTCAGATTCCAACAAAATATGAACAAAATGATATGAGTGACACCAACGTCAAAAGGGTACCATTTAATGTTGCATTGTCAACACCACCTTCGGTGCACAAGTTCTGTGGTGTTGATGTTAATGTTATTAAAACATGGGATAAATATGACTTGGAGAAAGAGGTCAAAGAGATGCAGGAGAAAAGTAACACACATGTAAGTAATGCTGGCTAGTTTCACTCTTTATTACAAATGTGTTTATCAATATAATAGTAAATATCAATATGTACTTGATTACAAATGTGTTTTATTATTGTCATATAACTGTACATATCAATATGTATTTAACTATCACGAATAAAACTTTATGGTTGCAGGATGATTTAGCTTGACTTCAACAAGAAGCAATGAAAAAGGTGGCTGAAGCTATAGACCATAGTCTTGAAACGATTAAAGGGATGTCGCAGAACCCAGATGAACAAGACGTTGAAACCCTGATCGACAGCTTTGTCGACATGAAAATACCTTTGTTTACTGAGATGGCTAAGATCGAAGACATCAAAAAGTTCACATTTGAAGAATTTTTGGACTTAGCCATTTCCAGCAAGGGAGTTTACGATGAAGAATATGCATCTCTCAGCTAAGACAATAATAATGTTTCAAGCCATACTCTATTTGGGATTGACATTCGAAAACATTTTGATAATTTATTTGGAAATGATTTGCGACGTGTAGAAGTTCGACAAATTACAGCTGAGCCAAACCAAATTACACCTGAGAAAAATGCGATTCAAGTAACACCTGAGCAGAAAAGTGACCAAGAGGTATATCTTCTACTTGTGGTAATTTACCTTTCTTGTCATTGTTTGAACAAATATGATTCAAATACAATACTGAAAATCTGGATTCAAAAATACAGGAACATGAAGTTACAACAACCCAAACGTCAAGCGACGTGTCACTAGCAACCAAACTTGCCAAGATGACTGATGCCAAAGCGAAAGCAAAACCAAAGGTTCTTGCAAAGAAGTCAGTACAAACTAAAGAAGAAGTTAGCAGGCGAGTAACTCGTGCAAATCCAGGAAAGAAGATAGATCCACTATTTGATAGTGGAAGTATGTTTTCTGAAAAGAAGAAGCCAAAAACTGAGAAACGAAAAAAACCGATAAAGACAGGAAAAGGCAACAAAACTCGTAAAGCTCAAAAACCAATAATGAAGTTCATGGATCTTCACAAGTCACCACTCTATGAGAATATGACAGATGAACAAATAGAGATTTTACTTCCATACTTTGAGAAAGGAAAGAGAATGTAAGTACTTTCTACCCTTCATTTTACTTTTAAATCAAGTAAGTTGTAGTACATATCAAAAAAACTTACTTCAATATGTGTTTTTGTTATAAATGTGCATCTTGGTTGGTTGGAGAGTAGAGAATGAAGGTGGTATCTGCGTCATCGAGGCTATAATGGAAGATTTGATCTTCAACAGAGCATTAAAGCAAGATCTTCTCAACTATGCTCAATATAAGCTTCAACTGGCGTTTGAAGACGACCAAGCAAATGCTAAGGAAGAAAGAAAATACTTTAAGGTGTTGCACCTGGATCCATCTGCTTGGGTATGTGTTGTTTTCTTCTTTTATACTTTTGAACATTGGATATGAAAAAAGTATATATTGATATAAGATTTTGTGAAATAACCTATTAAACGTTTCCAATTTTCAGTATCATGTCGACAAGCCAGACACTTTAAAGCGAGCAGAAGTGATTGCTGTTATTATGCCAATCTTGAAAATGAGCAATGACATCGAGAAAATCCTTGTACCGATGTGCCATGACAAAAAGCATCGACCCTGCTAGAGTTTGAGTTTGAAACAAAGAAATTTTTCCATTACAACTCATATGTGCAATTAAGGTATCATTGCTATGAGAATGCCAAGAAAATGTCTGAGTACTTGTTCAACCCAATCAATCAGTTCTTGGATGGGTATCAAAGAAAGATGGTGAGCACCGTAAGGTTGACTGACTATGGCTGTCCACAACAAGGGATCTGGCCAGACTGCCTTATGTATGTGATGTATTTTATAAAGAGGAGATCAAAGATTGATCCTGATGGAAAAAGTTTGGGAGATGACGAACAATTGATGAAGAATATTTAGATGAAAAGAATCAAGTTAGCATGCAGGTTGTTGACAGCCACTCCGCCTGAATCAGTTGTGAACCCTCCTAATGAAAATACATGTTTAACTGCAGAGTAATTCAGATATGTTTGTAGATCTTGGTCTGAGGAGATAAGTTGGTGCATTTTAGTTTTTGCTGGGCAGGGTTTTGTGGCTAGAGTGAAGAAGATAATCCTTAATTGTTTCTTATACCACATTTGGCAGGAGAGAAATCTTAGGATATTTTAAAGTAAATTTAGTTATGTTGACCAGGTGGGATTTATCATTATGGAGACAGTGAGAGTTAAGGTTTTGTCTATGAAAGGTAATGTAGTGGATAGTCCTTCTACGCAGTATGTACTTTAGTAACTTTCTTATAGTGTTTACTATAGAACTTGGTTTCTACCTATTGAACTTGGTTTTTAGTTATTATGTTTATATCAGGATCTTATTATGTTTATATATATATATATATATATGTAATGATCTCTATTAGCATTGTTAGGTTTCTATTTAATTTTAGAGTTATATAGAAAGGCAGAACATATTAATATGTGTTAGGAAGTACATATTGATATGTACTTTGTTCTGAAAATCTGAACCAATAGATTCATATTCTAAACAAGTACATAATGAAATGTACTATGAATTACATATTGATATGAATTTAAAAAATTACTTTGTTTATGTACATTTTTTTGTGTTTTTATAACAACTACAAGATTACTAAATAAAAGAAAAATGTATTGGGAATAAAAATCACTAATAACGAGGGGGCGCTGCCCCCTCGACCCCCTATATAGTGAATGACATTCAACCACATGTTCATAAATCTTTTAAGATGGAGCAAAATATAAGATTTATATCATCAAATTCTCGTACTGTCATTAAGAACATAATTCAGTTGGCACACAAACAAGTTCTGAAAAAAGAAACCTAAAAAAATGCGACAAGTATCTTCTAAAAGAATTTAAATCCCAAATGTACTAAAAAAAACTGTAATGAAATTAATTCACATCCGTATATTGGTACTGACGGATAACATTGCATGTAGCCTTATTGTGATGAGCTTTCAATTCACAATTTGAACATGTAACATGATTTTTGCTCCTCGCCCATGCACTCTTGATGCAATTCTGTTTTCATCTTCCTGGAGGAGCCCTAACTACTATTGGTGGCAGAATAGTGTCTTCTGCGGTATACTCATCAGGCCTGTGGTATATTAAAAAACATAAATAAGAAAAATCTATTATACTTGTGTAGTTTTTGTTGATGTATGTTACACTAAATATCAATATGTATTATGCTAGTTCTAGTTTATGGTTTATATGTACTGCTTAAAAGCATTCTCATGTATGATTACTACCATAAAAAAAATCAATATGTACTGCTTAAAAACTTACATGTCGTGATTAGGAACATGTCTAATAGCAATTGAATATAGCTGGCGATAACAACTAACTTTGAAGTATTCGTCGATATAATCAAGGAACTTTCCCCCAGATGCAGCAATAACTGCAGTAGCATGCGAGCATGGAAAACCATATACGCGTCATCTTTGGCAAGTACAACTCTTTTGATGTAGATCTACCACATGAGACCTGCAAATAAGTAACCAAGCATATTATTTACGCAGTATATATTGATATTTTCCCTACACAAACAAAAAAGAATATAATTTGCACAATACATATTTGATATTTTCCCTAAAAACTAGTTTAGTGGACATCTCAGTTCAAAATAACATGTTACCTAAAAAACTAACCTTGGGGAATGAACTTCAAAAACGCGAGCGTATGACTGACTAACTTTCCAAGGATGACTAATTTGAATGTGTAGTTCAAGCAAGGCTTGATACAAAGGGGTTAAGAGTTCCGGATCCATCAAAAGACTTTCTTCACGACGTTCAGACATCAACTCCATTACCTGTAGCCTACACGACAAATAAAATTTAAAAACAACAAACATATTATACATATAATACATATATATTTGTAGTGTTACAAGAAACTTGTAAAAACCTGATTGTGTCAGAGAGAACACAAGGAGGTAACTTCTTCTCGCGGTGAATCCAGTTATTAAAAGACTCGGCAATGCTTGAAGAAGTATGACCATACCTACAACCTGGAAGTATTCACTAGACCACTTTTCCCTAGGAATGTTACGGCAGTATTGAGCAACCCAAGGCCTTCCTAGATAAACCATTTCTTGAAGACCTCCTTCATATCTTGCTGGAGAAAGCGCATATGTTGCTTTTTGGAAACAGTCCATCACTTCTTTATATTTTTCATCAGCCTTACTGATGGGTAAGTTCTTTTTCAAGTGGAAAAAACAATAGTTATGATAAGAATCAGGGAAAACTTCAGGAATTGCATTCAACAAACCTTCACCTCGGTCAGTCAAAAAGGTGATGGGACGATGGTCCACAACTTTTTTAAGATTGTCCATAGACCAATGGCAATTATCATTATCTTCGCCAGGAACTAATGCATAAGCAAAAGGATAAAAACCTGGAAAACAAATAAAAATGACCATATCAATATGTACTTCATGTCTGCACCTTCAAATTATGTTATACCTTTAGTGTATATCAATATGTACTTTATGTATGATGTGTATGATCCTAAAGTACATAAAAAACAGTTACATATCAAAATATGTACCATATAAAAAAGTTACCTTGATTGTTGTTAAGACATGTCACAACCATTAGACCTCCTTTAAACCTCCCCGTAAGAAATATCGCATCACAAAATATCATTGGACGACAAAGTTTATAACCCTCTCTACAAGCTCCAAATAAAATAAAAAGTTTGTTGAATCTCTTTGTTGCGTCGTTAAAATCAAAATCAATATAAGACCCTGGGTTTGTTTCCCGAACAACAATGACCCACCAAGAAAGATCAGTGTATGACTTTACATCGTTACCAAAAATCATTTGATGCGATAACTCTAATGCATGATATGCATGGTGATACTTGATGTTGATACCTCTACCAACTTTAATATAATCCATAACCTTTTGTGGCTTTATGAGAGGGTTGTGCTTGACACGCTCATGAACTAAATGATTTACAAGTTTCCTCGAAATAGTTGGACTCCTCAACCTATAACCAGCACCACAAGTGTGCCTACCCACGTAATACTTTATCTTAAACACATCCAAAGACCCATTCATGGCAACCGCATGAAGCATCTAAGAGCAACAATCATTGCTGCATCTCACTGTGAATCTCTCAAGGTCATTCTTCAATTTTTTAACCTTATATCCAGTCCTCAAACAATATTTCTCATATGCTAACCGAACAACTTCAACACCACCATGGAAGAGATGGTTTTTATCTTCAAAAAGATTCTCCCAACCATCAGAAAAAAGAACACTTGCAACCTCTTTACAATCTTTCAAATAATTGTTCCTAGCACTCAAAACCAACTCAGCATTGTTATCAAGATCAACACTTCTCAAAGATCTAGATGCACCAGATAACACAACATCAACATGCAACTCAAAGAAATCTGAATTCTTCGTAAAATGTAATGCAGCAAGCCCTTGAAGAGATACATCAGCAAGGACATTGACTTTCACTCCATTTTCAACACAATTAACAACAATAGTTGATGGAGTCAACCATCTCCACGCATTACAAATAGTAAACTTCAAATCTTCCAAAGGTGAAGATAACGTAACCAAATATGCAAT
Organism: Papaver californicum; assembly: GCA_023531435.1. Taxonomy (NCBI): domain Eukaryota; kingdom Viridiplantae; phylum Streptophyta; class Magnoliopsida; order Ranunculales; family Papaveraceae; genus Papaver; species Papaver californicum. Next base: position 5,253,973 of record JAJJMC010011347.1, on the reverse strand, counting down.
GTGGTGTTGCTTGTGGTATACATGAGAGTAGCAAAAGGTATTTGGATTAGAACCAACACCTGACATGTTGAACCTGAAGAAATGTGATCCCAATAAAATAACACAAACATAAAAATCAAAACATATATTTTAAGATGATAGGAATACTAAATCTACAGTACAACATAATATGTACTATTTTAGAAGTATCACACATAGTATAGATTCACACATAACAGACAAACAAAAGCATATTATATGTAGTGCAAACAAATATATACTGATTCAAAAATGGTATACCATACAATATATATAACAAAAATAGCATACTATAAAAACAGTATATATCAAAAAGTTTAGAAAAACAGTACGTATTAATATGTACTGAAGAATTATTGAAAACATCCAGAAGAAAGAACAAAAATCATGATTTCCTGAAAAAATAAAATAAAACCTATTATCAAACAACATGTAAAAAAACTGAATACGACGATCTAATGAAAAAAATTGAACGATTACAAAAATCAGTTTCAAAAATCAAAAGAAAAACTAAAACACGAACAAAAACAAAAACGAGATCGATCATGGAATTCAACAAAATGTACATCATAGAAATCGTAATCATCGGGATTTAAGTGTAAGAAAACAAACAAAATCATGAAATCAAGTTGATTATCATGATTTCAGTTGAAAAAAATAAAAATAAAACAAAGCATAACAAAAATTATAAGAGCAGAGAAGAAGATTATAAAAAAATACATGGAGATTTGAAATCGAAACCCTAAAACTGAAAAACACCAACTGAAGCAGAGAGAAGAAATCAAATATGTGAGTTGCCAAATTTTTTTTAGAAGATTTGATTTCGGCTCGATTTATACGTTCGAACAAGAAAGGGTAAATATGGAATATTCAAAATGTAATTTTCATTACATTCACGTGAGTTGGACGAGCGATTCAGAAAATCAGTCCAAAAACTTGTTTTTGAACTAGAGGTTAAACCGAGTTAAATAGATGGATTACACCGTAAACAAGTCGTGTGTCTAGGATTATGTAGTAATTCCTAGCAAATAATATCCTACTCAAACCACCCCGACTACTAGGATGGGAACGAGACTCGTACTCTAAGTATGAGTCCCTTCGTATCTGTATGACACCTCACCTTCTTGTAACTCATTTAAAATTAATAATGATTCCAAATACAATTTTCAAACTTAAATTTTGCTAATAACATCCTTACCCTCAAATATTTATTGTCACTAAAATGACGATTATCTTAATTTGATTTGTTACTTTTTTCTACTATGATTTACGGAAAATTTTGAAAAGATACATTTAACTATTTAAGTATATATCTTTATAAAACTTTGAAGATAAATCAGAGAAGGAAAGTAATCAAGATTCTTATGCTGATCATCTCCAATCCTTAATTATACATATTATTCATCAGGAAAAATTATCATGATCATTCCTTAATTATCAAATCATTATGATTCCTACTGATAATGATGATTACTGTTACCATATATGACGACTGATTATCAATTAACATCCCTATTGATCATGGAGTTTATTAAAAGTTGCATAAAGAAAAACAATGCGATGTCGGTTTATTAGAAACTACAAAAAGAAAAAAATGTTACACTATCATTTTCGTTGAACGAGGATATTGTGGTCCATGAAATTCGGTAATAAAGTGCCCATTAAATATAACACTAGAGCATCTCCAACCGGAGCACGAATATCTAAAATTATTGACGAGGTAAGATTTTAGAAACTCCAAGTAAAAAAAAATTCTTCAGGGGTTATTTTACAATTGGAGTTTGGATGAGAATATCTATTTTTAGAGACTCTCCTCCAAACTTATGTCACCAACTCTGTTATATTTTTTAAAAAATTTAAGTAAATATCATCTAATACATATCTTAAATTTCCGTACTCCATTGGAATTGGTTTCCAAAACTATAATACATATCTTAAATTTTGGTGGGCCATACAAATATTTTTTTTTGTTTTTTTTTGTATCTCCATATGGAATATATATTATATTCCTTTGGAGATGCTCTTATGAAGTTATTAAATTTGAAGAAGAGGATTGTAATATAAAGATTTGTGTTTGGAAATATTTCAAGGAAACCGTTTTTAGTTTTAATGTTTGTTAAGATGATGAGGTGTCGTCTATATAGGAGGGGATTCATACTTAAAAGTACACGTCCCATACCCATCGTAGCCAAACCGTACTCGAACATTATGAAAGATGACTCAACCTTTTATTAATTCTGCAGAGTTTACCGTAGAAAAAGATTTATCTCTATGTCGAAATTTGACAGTATACTATTTGGCTAGGGGCCGAGAATGACTACAAAATGGTTCAATGAGTGCGAAGTTTTTGGAGTGGCATTTATGAAAACTCCTGCACTAAAAAACCTATAACCCGGATAACCATAATGTAGCTGGGTTGTTCAGTCGACATAGAACAATAAGCAAATAAGTTGACGAATTTACGTCTTTAACTGCTAATGTCAATCGATGTCGAATGAGAGATGAAACTGGTGACGAAGTTATAATGAGATCTCTGGGGGAATGACGGAGATGAAAAAGAATCAAATTTTTGTACGAACCTCATTTCGACATCATTAAGGAGATGAACAGATTCAACCGTTTGTGTTAATAGTTATTCCACCATATCATGATACTCGCACAAGGTACTGTACCACTAAAAAAAACGTTGAAAAAAAATACCTCATTAATTAAAAATAGTTTTTTGACAACACACATAAGTCGAATGAGTGGTTGTAATTTAAATTTTTAATTAATGAAGATTGTTTTTAATTAGTGATCATTTTTTTCATTCATAAAATATAAACCATATTACATTGAATTACATCTCAATCCAGATCTAATTGTAAAACTAATAATACAGTTACATCAATCCAAGTTTTAATAAGGAAACTAAAAGTACAGTAAACCACATCACATTACAATGCATATCTCTTACTTATAAACTAATAGTAGTACATTAAACCACATTACATCACCACCCAAGTCTTAATTATAAAAACAAAGGTACGCTAAACCACATTAATAATTCACATATTGAATCGTTCTTATGGGAGGATTTCAATTCCAAATATCTTATTTGTCTCGAAATGAATGAATGCGTACCTATTTATTTGGAGAAATTCAACCATCGCCACCTCTTCTTCATGATTGTGATTCCTTAGACACATTTTAAATATCATACTCTTGTTTCTAATGTTGTATGCTCGACAACGGAGACTCTGATAAAACATACCATTGCGGTTATCGTTGAAACGCAAGACGAACATTCTCCAAATATGTGACCAAAAACGACTTCCAATTTACCCTAAGATTGTTCGTCGAATCCTCATAACTCTGTAAAGACTACATATCAAATGGATAGCTTCATTAAGTGTGTATGGTGGAGGTATGGATATGATTTGAAGAAAGCGAAAAAAATAAAAGTTGATAACTCTTGTGTCTGGTTGATGAAGAAGAGATCATCTTTATATAAAAAAAATCTATAACGACACTACATTTAAAATATGTATAGTTTATATAAATACCATTATGTATTTTTTTTTTTAAATCTATCGGTTGATGCTAATTTAAAAAATAGAGTTGTTGATTATAGTTTTCATTTGAAAAATATAATTACTCGAAATTTAACGTTTTTATTAATTCAAACAACAACTACTTTAGAAGTTCTTTATTAAAAATAAAGACAACACTGTTAATTCAAAATTAAACTGGAAATTAAGAAACTAAACTAAATTACCTTTTCAATAGAAAATAATTAGAGTTGGATTACTTCATCAACCTTCGATTAATCTATGCTTATTATATTCAACTTCTTCAGAATATTCTTTTGCTTTTGACGATAATATTTTCACTTTGCCGGGGGTAGGTTACTAAGATCCATATCCATTATTACACTATCTTGTACATCTTAAGATTGATGATAAATTTGTTGGTTACACGACAAAATCTCATTGAACTGTGCTTATTGCTGTGTTGTTGTTTTTTGCTTCATTTCTTATCATGATTATCCAAAATACTCAAATATTTTTTCACTTTGTTTATAGAGATTTATTCATCCATATGGATCGAAATACTCATCCGACCACCTTTTTATTCCCCGACAATACCTTGTTCACGAGCTTCTTCCGTCTTGCTTTTTTTTTTAATACTTTTGGTTCCTAAGGGCCTCACTAGATACTTGTAGTTCAAAGGAATATTTTCATTAGGTAGTAATTCGATCCTATTTTGGGATGGTGTAAAGTGTTCATGCCTACAAAACAGGGCACTGTTTTGCTATACGGTGAGTTGATAATCAAACCCAGGAATATTTTATTTCAAAATTCTATAACAAGCATCATATTTGAACGGTTGGCCTGTTTGGTTTTGAAATTGCTCCCGAACTTCTCGAGTATGAACCATTGGAGTTAAAACAACAAACTAATTGTTATTATCACCAATCGAAAAACTTGATTCAATTGTAGAACTTACCAAATCTTCATGTGAAGCACCGCTTTTACATTGCCGATATATAACGTTAAGAATTGACACGTATTTTCTCATGTATTTTTTGGTTGCTTTTATCTTATTTTTTAAGGATTTTGGGTTCCTTTCATAAGCATTTTCGTTAACAGATACAAAGAGTTCATGGATACGTTTCCAAATAAAGCGATGCTTGTTGAGAACCAACAATTTCATCAACATCCACATAAACGAAAGAACTTGTAAGATCAATTTATTCTTTGTGAATAAAGTTCCTACTAACCATATTGAATTAAATTAAAAGAAGATAATTTGAGTAGTATAAGGATAAGAAAATCAAAGAAACTCAATTGATTGGGATAAATTTTGCTGGAGAATAAGAATTTTTTTATATAGAGAAAAACAGTTTCTGAGAAGATGATTTGAGAAGATTTGAGTGGAAAATCAAGTTGTAAGGAGATTATTTGGTGTGATTTGAGAAGAAAAACTAGTTTCTATATATACAAAAAAAAGTTAATTTTCTTTTTGTTTTAAAAATTGTTGGGATTCGACGGTGGAGAACGTAGAGCCGTTAATAATAATGGATGACCAAGATAGGTGTGAGAAAGGTGTAGCCAAAAAAAGTCAAACAAATAATAATAATATTATGATGGAAACTGATGTGATCATAGACAAGTGGTAAAAAGATCGTTCACTCGGACTTGTGAATAATAGATTTTAGACTTCAATTCTAATTTAGCTAGCAAATAAATAAAAGATGATAACAATATTACGAGAAACTGGAACTCAGGATTCCACCAATTTTCATATTCATGTGTTCCAAATATTAATTCTAGACAATTCTTGATCATATAATAAAAGATACTGACTCTAATTCTTTGCCAGAGTAGAATATTAAAACATTAGATGTAAATTATAAGCATGACACATCAAAGGTACGTACTACTAAGCATACACCATCAAACAAGATCACAACTAATTAAGAAAAATCATGAATCAATTGAAATTAATGCAAAAGTCATAAAAGAATTAATATATTTACCACAATCACGAAGAATGGATTCCTCCAATGTTCCAATGTTGGGGTTTAGCTCATCGTGACCAAAACACTCTCAAAAGATTGATACATGGCTCAAAAAGTGCTTAGGAAGAAGAAAAGAATCAAAAACAATTGACACAATGAGTTTGAGACGTTTATAAACGTTACAAGAAGATTAAAACAACAACAGATATAAGTGTTTATTTTCTATCACTGAAAGCAATAGAAATACCATAGAAGTTTTTACGACGTTGTTCTTCGTTTTTACGACGAAGTTCTTCTTCAAACCTTTGGCAACAATTTCTTTAACCTTTTTGTAACGGTTTCTTCATTTCACGTGCAGAATTTTTTTTGCAAAAACTTTTTTCTTTGATTCTCTCGATCCTGTGGCCTCCCAACTTCTCCCAAAACTCTCGTTAGCTCCCATTGATGTCTTTTAACCTCATATTTATACTCAACAACCCTTCAAACATTGAATTAACTCCTCACAGATCTTCAAATCCAGAAAAATATTTTTTTCTTCGGAAATATATTTTCTCTCAATACTGAATTGCTCCTCCAATTGATTCTCGATCTTTTGTTTCCTTTTGATCAATAGTATGCTCTGATTTGATATGGAGAGAATAATATCACTATATTTCATGTTTTGGTTTCAACTCACGTAAAAATATTTTGTTTCCTAATTTATCATGATGACGTGATTAATCTTCTTGTTTTGATGATTCTTTCCGTTCCAACTCGATGATTATCTTCTAGACATGGTAAGAAATGAATCTTGTCTTAAAAATCTTCAAAAACTTTCCAAAACCTGTTTTCATTTTCACGCAGTTGAGAAAGGAATTTCTCCCACCATTTTTAGTTTTTCAAACGAGAAGGAGTTGGTGCCTGAATCTAGATGTTGGGTGCCTTTAGTAATTGGGGTTCCCTTATCCAAAATAGGGATGCTTTTAACACTTTTTCTGTCAATTTTTCCAAAATTATTATTTTTCAAAAAAAACAACCTAAAAACATAGAAAAACAATTATATTAATACAAGAATCGAGTAGTAGCAATGTAAACATGAGAACAAATAAAACACATAAATGTGTCTATCAGAAACCCAGTTTCCGTAAATATTGTGAATATTGGAAACTCAATTGCCATCGTCCATTTCTTAGCTAGAATTGGACATAGATCTATGTACTTCACTAGCTAAGTCAAAGCTTTACGCCACATTATAACTAAGAAATAAGCCATAATACTTACATATAGGCCTAGCACTATGGAAACCCATTTTTCTTAGCTTTAACTTAAATATAATTACGAAAAACAACCAAAAAGCCATCTCCTATGGGTCTCGTTTATTTTTTTAGCATATATTGACGGAAACTCAGTTTTCGTCGATAAGATTTTTGGGTCCACAAACTACAATATATAAAGTAAAAAGATAAATTTTAATTGTGGGACCCAAAAATTCACTATATAACGACTAAAAGTGGGATTGCTAGTTAAGTTATAGCTTTGGGCCGCATTATAACTATAAAATGAACCATAGTGATTAGCATTATCTATAATGTGACTAAAACTAAAAAAATAAACCTCACCATAGTGCCTGGCCTTAGCTACAATGTAGTTAAAGCCAAGAGAAATTTATTGATAGATCCTAGGGCCATATAAGATGTTATAGCTAGGTCCAACTGGAAAAAATAGTTATTTTAGGGTCCAAAATTATTTAAAATAGGGAAATAACGCAAAACACGCTTGCACCAAACGTGTGAAACTTATACAAACAAAAAAAACACGTTTCGTTCTCTCTCACGATCAGAAAAAACGGATATAAACCCACATTCCCACTTTCATTAACTCCATAACCGTTATACAACATTTATTCTTCTTCTTCATTCTCTCTGATTCTCCCATACTAATTCTATAACGTTCAAAAATAAAATGTCAGAAACAAAATAGTAACGAAATGATGAAATCATAGAAACCAAAAAGTGTTGTTTGATTCAGAGATTTGATTCAGACAAAAACCAAAATAAGAATCTAGGGTTTTCACTATTTTTTGATTCAAGAAGAAAATCGAAAAGAAAAAATGGTAACAACCAGACGGATTAGTAGAAGGATTGAAGAAGAATAAGTGATACAAGAAGGCAGTACGACTCTAATGATAGAAGAAGAGTCATCAACACCAATGAAAAAATTGGAAAAAACCCAAATCAAATCAAAGAAAACAAAAAAAGGTAATCCAATGAGTTTTTCTCCACTTCTGTTTTTTTTGTTTCTCACTGGTTTGATTTGGTTGCATTTATAGATTCCCCACTTATTTTCACATGAAAACTGATTTTGACAATATGAATCAACAATACATATATGCCGTACTGAAAAAAACTGGTATATTTTGACTAATTTTTGTTTTTGAAACATTTTATGCTCGACAAAATTATATCAAGCAACATGCTAGTTGTTATTTTAGTTTTGGGGACAATGATCCACCAGTACATATATGATATACCGATGAAAAAGAATGTCTATGGTTGAAAAAACCATATCAAGTAACATGCAAGTTGTTTTTTTAGTTTTGTGGACAATGATCTAATACTACATATATCAAATACTGAAGAGAAACCATGTTTATGCTTGTATTTTTTTATTTTACTTAGTATATACAATATGAATTGCACTACATATCTCCAACACTGATGATATACAACTTATATGCTTGCACATATAATTGTATTTTAAATTAAAAAACACTATGGATTTGTCAAAAAGTAATGTAAAACACCATGTTTATGTTTCAAAAATTTGATTATTAAATTTTATGTTTGCATATGTAATGAAAAATACCAGTACAAATCTCCAATACTGGTTACAAAACCATGTTTATGCATGTATTTATGGTTTTAATTTGTTTATACACTATAAATTTGCAGTACATATCTCCCATACTGATGAATACAACATGTTTATGGTTGCAAACATGGTTGTCTTGGATTAAGTTATTTTCAAATTAAAGTATATATCTCTCACACCATATATATGGTTGGACTTTTAGTTTTGATTTAGACACTGAATTTCTAGTACATATACGCTATACTGAAACTAAACTAGTTTATTTTGCAGATAAGGTTGTGAAAAAAGTTTATAGAAAGTTATATAGATCTGGTCTAACAACGCCACATACTCTTGTAAGCAAGATTAAATCAAGAAAGCATTCATTGAGTGATGCCCAGTTGGAAAAGATAAGTGAAGCATCTTATGGAAATATATTCCTTATGTTCTGTAAACGAATTTCACAGAAAGTCATTGGGAGAAGTTGGAAGAAGCTGTGAAGAAGTTACTACAATGATATAAGAGGGGTCGGGTGAAGCGAGATCTGAAGTTTGAGTTCATCAGATGTGGGGAAAAACATGTTCTCATATCAACTCCAGATCAAATAGCAGTCATTTTTAGGATGCCAAGAATGGAAAGAAGAAAAAGTGAAGATAAATTTCTCATGGGTATGGGTGGATGGAGAAAGAAAGACTTATACATCAGGCATTTTGGTACTAATTCAAAAGTTACTAGACCGATAATACAAGATGTTATTCTGAAGCTTGTTAAGCGAATCAACCTAAGAAGAAAAAAGATGACAATTTAGAATCTGGTAGAAGTGAAGAAAGTGAAGAAAATGCAGAAAGTGGAAAAAATGGAAAAACCGAAGAAGAAAATAAAAACTTGGTGAAGCTTATATACCTGTTTATGTGTGTTACTTTTTTTTCACCACAAAAGATGCACATACCTTGACTGAGAAGTATTTTGTTGACAATCTCAAAAACTCATAAAATGTATCATGGCCGGACCTGATACACAATTTCTTAAAGAAACAAATCAATGGCAACCATTATACTTCAACAGACATTACTGGTTGTCTTGTCTACTTGTTGGTAAGTTTTTTTTACTTAAATTATCTTTAGTACATATTTATTGTTGAGTACATATCTGCTATATTGAAATTAAGTTTATTGTGTTGTTCTTTTTGTCTATATCTTTGGTATACGGGGCATACTAAATTGGTGGACCCTGTGGCACTACCAATAGATATATACATTCCAAGAGCTGCAAGGTGGAACAAAAACGAAATATCTAAAGCGTTTTTGGCAGATATGAAATCTTCAAACTACAAGGTAAGTAAAACAAAAAAAGTCAGTACATATTTCTTGTACTAGATATTGTAACAAAACATATTACTTAACAAAACACATTGTTCTAACATTTAAAAACACATACTCAATTTTCTCACGGTTTCGTGGAGGAGTATACTATTGTTGAAAAAGAAATTTTGAATGAAATTTGTGAGAGGCTTAAAGTTGAGGACAGTGCAAGTGAAAGTCAAGAAGAGAAGTATGAGAATTTGAAGCTGACAATCGTTAAAAAGCGGACTGAGTTGCAAAGCTTGAAAGAAGACAAAAAACTAATTGATAGAGAGAAGCTAGAACAACTCCTAAATGATATATATATATATATCAAAGCTTACCCACTAAGAGATACAGATACTGATTCTGAAGCTAAAAGTGAAACATGGAGCGATGATTCAGAAGACGGGGTTCATTTGAGTAGTAATTCGGAAGTTCCAACTGCAAGTACTCCGAAAAAAACTGAGGGTAATCAAGAACTTTCAAGTGGTCCTGATATAGAAAAAGAACAAAATGAAGACGGAGCCGGTGAACATAAAATATATACTTCTACTTCAACTGATAAAAATCTCACACCATGCACGGTTGAAGTTTCGCAATTCAAAATTTGGGCTAGAACTGATTTGGACAAAGAGGTCGAAAAGTTACAAGAGGAAAAAATCCTGCCAGAACCATCACAGGTAAGTTACATTTCTTCCATCGTTACATTTATGTGAGTACATATTTACTATACTGAAAATATTTTCAGTACATATTTACTATACTGAAAATATTTTTAGTACATATCTATTATACTGAATAGAAAAAATGTTGCTACAGACTGAAAAAGTCGACCTTGAAAAAGCAGCAGTAAAAACAGTGATGGGTAGTATAGATGCTGCAATTGATTCTCTTAAAGAGATAAATGTTACTTTAATTTAAGTTGAACTTATTTTTTTTTTTACACGTGACAGTTTGTTTATCTTTACATCTAATATTTACTTTGTAATTTATCTTATTTGGGATAATTCAGTTGAAGAAATGTTGTCGCGCATGCAGTTTGTGCCTTTGGTTTCTGAGTTGTTTAACCTTACATAAATGCAAACAGTATCAATAAAAAGGATCATTGAATTGACCATTCACAGAAAAAGGATTTATGCCGACGAGTACAATTCATCTTTCCAAAATGATACTGTGGGAGATTCTCAATTATCTCTAGGAGGTCTTGATCTAGAGTTCCCATCAACTGGTAGTCTGGAAAGCTTGGAAAAATTATATCCTACTCAAATCCTATCGAAGTACTATGCTCGTGATCTGGATCCTCCATCACAAGATTCACGACCAACATTTTCTTTGGGTTTAGACAAAGCCAATGAAAAGGATGAAGAGATTCAGCAACCTCAAACTCATGAGCTGGACTTCAACACAATAACCTCAAGACAAGGTATGTACATCTAACATTCAATACATATATAGCATACTGATTTTTTTTTTGAGCATATTCGGGAAAAAAAAATCTAACAAGATTGAAACAAATACAGGAACAAACAAAGGAAGAAGATGAAGATATTCAGCAACCTCGACCTGATGAGCCTTCAACACAGCAACCTCAAGAAAAGGTATGTACATTTTGACATTCAGTACATATATGTCATACTGAAAAAACTAACAAGCTTCAAACAAATGCAGGAACAACCAAATGAGAAAATTGAAGAGATTAAGCAACATCAAACTCATGAGCCTCTACTAAAGCAACCTCAGGAAAAAGTATGTACTTTTTGAGATTCAGTACATATATGGCATACTAAAAAATTATTTTGAGCATGTTCGATAAAATGAAATCTAACAAGCTTTAAACAAAAATGCAGGAACAACCAATGGAAAAGATGAAGAAATTAAGCAACCTCAACCTGGTGATTCTCCACCACAACAACCTCAAGAAAAGGTATGTACATTTTGACATTCAGTACATATATGCCATACTGAAAAAAAATTAGAACTAACAAGCTTCAAACAAATGCAGGAACAAAGGAAACCTTGGCAACATATTCCATTCAACAAAGTAGAGAGGAAGAAGAAAAAAAAAGAATGATAGGAAGCCACCCACAGTTCATCATGTAGAAAGCGAAAGTTATGAAGATACGGTAGGTGTTGTGAAAGTATTTGGTACATATCTCCCTACATAAACATAATAACATTATAAAAAATAGTTGATATGTTGCAAAAACAAAATGCAGGTGTGATAGACACATTTTAGTGTCTAAATTGCACCTTAATTTCTAGTGAG
>JAJJMC010011347.1:5212957-5242004 GCA_023531435.1 Papaver californicum | reverse complement strand
CTTAAGAGCTTTTGATGCGCCATGCTTGTGATTTACAATTAATATTTAGAAATCTACTTTCGGCAAAGAAACAGAGACAATAAAAGAGCTATAATTGTTAAAGAATCATTGTAGAAATCATTTAGAAGTGATTTTGGTGGAATCCTGAGTTATAGTTCTTCCCAATATTATTAAAATCTCTTACTTATTTTCTAGTTTAAATCAAAATTAGGTCTAAAATGAATCTCCACAAGTCTCAACGAACGAACTATTTTTACCACTTCTCTAAAACGATCACCAACACCACAACAAGGTGAACATCCAGATTGTGCATTTTATGTCATGCACTTCATGAAAAAACTATCCAAGAAAGAGTTCAGGGATAGAGTCCACAAGAGTTTGGGAGATGACGAACAAACTCAAAGAAAAGATGCAGCAGAAAAGGGTCTCTTTCATTTGCAGGATGCTTTCAACAACTCCTCCTAATGCGAGTTGGAAACCAATTGATGAAACTGATTTTTATCCTAAAATATGACAGTACATATCAGGTACACTGAAAATACTTGGTCTTACTCTAAATTAGCAGTATTTATTAGAATGAAAAGAATGATCATATAACACATTGGTTAGTTACTAGTTATAGTTTTTCTTTGTTTTAGTAGTTCTGTTGAATGCGTCGTTCGAACAATTATCTATGAATATATGGTGTTTGTTTCTCTACTTAATCTGTGAATGTGCAGTGATTTATGGTGTTTGTTGTGAATGTGCAGGTTGAGAACATAATATTCAACATAAAAAAAAGTGAATAATCTATTTACTGAAATACAGGTTACCTTGTCCCAGTAAAAATGTAAATAGTACATAATATATGTACCTTAAAAAAGCCTCTACAAAAAAACCTAAAATTTATAGTCTTCAAACTTAATAGTGTTAAAACCTTAATCTCTTAATATAAATCTAAAAAACAATCTCTTCAACTGAGTACAAAGTGTTTTTTCCTCAAGAAAATAAAATAGTACATAATATTTGTACTTCAAAAAACATAATGCTGAAACTTAATAGTAAACAGTATAAATTGAGTTCAGAGTATTTTGTCACTAAAAGATGGGAAATGTTACCAAAGAAAGAGTAGTAAAAAACATGAAAGCTAAGCTCATGGGTACTGACAGAAGACAGTGCAAGTAGATTTGTTTTGATGACCTCTAACACCACAATTTGAACATGTGACAGGGTTCCTGGACTTCTCCCATGCACTTTTGATGTGATTTGCCTTTGGTCTACTTGGAGGAACTCGTTGAATATGAGGTAAAATTGTATCCTCATCAGAATACTCATCGAGCTTGTCATGATTAGGAACATGTCTGATTGAAAAAGAATAAAGCTGCCAAAAATAAGTAACTTTGAAGTAATCATGTATATAATCAATGTATCGATCACCCTTTGCAGCAATAGCTGCAGTAGCATGCAAGAATGGAGAACCATACATAAATTATCTTTGGAAAGTGCAAATCTGCTTCAGTAAATCAACACCGTGAGACCTGTACATAAAAAGATGATAAGCACATAGAAAAACAACAGTACATATGTGCAGATTTGAAAAAACAACTGGTTACTTTGACTAATTTTTGTTTCTGAAACAATGATCACCAGTATCTAACTTTTATACTGGTGGAAAAGATTGTTTATGCTTTAGAAAACAACAGTACATATACGCAGTGCTGAAAGAAAAAAAACTAGTTTCTTTTGGTCTAAGCACTAAAAAAAAGTACAAACAACCCATAGTATATTTTTGAATTTTCAGATTACCAGAGCAAAAAAATAAAATAGTTTCTTCTGCATTTAAAATCAGGATTCATCAATACACATATGCCAAACTAAAAAAATATGGCATATATGCTTCATCAATACATATATGTTATACTTTGGAGAAATTGAATTATATGAAACACTAACCTGGGAGAATGAACTTCATAGACATCACCAGATGACCGACTCACATTCCAAATACGACCAATTTAAATGTTCTCTTTAAGCAAAACTTGATAGATATGAGTGAGAAGTTGAGGGTCCATCACAAGGCTTAACTCACGATGTTATGAAATCAATTCCATAACACGTCGCCTATGAAAACAAAACGAAAACACATTTAAAAACACCAAAAAAGATAAACTATTTAAAAAAAAATACATAAACAAAATACAAACCCAAACCTAAGCAAAAACCTGATCATGTCAACAAGAGCACAGGCAAACAACTTCTTGTCGAGGCGAATCCAGTTATTAAATAACTCAACAATACTAGATGAAGTATGATCATACCGGCATCCTGTGAAGTATGCACTAGACCAATTCTCCTTAGGAATATTATGACAATAGGCTGCAACCCATGGTCTACCCATTAATACCATTTCCTGAAGTGCTTCTTCATATCTTACTGGTGAAAGCGCATACGTAGCTTTCTTGAAACATGCTTGGACTTCATTAAATTTCTCATCAGATTTCTTTATGGGTAAGTTATGCTTCAAGTGGAAGAAATAGAAGTTGTGATGAGCTTCATTAAAAACAGCATGAATAAACCTCAATAACCCTTCACTAGGATCAGTCATAAAAGTGACAGGGCGATGATCTACAACTTTCTTAAGATTGAGCATAAACCAATGCCAATTATCAACATCTTCCCCAGGAACTAATGCAAATGCTAAGGATAGAAACCTGTAAAAATAAACAGAAAATATAGGCTACATGGTCAGAAAAATAAACAGTACATAAAAGATATACTTATATAAAATGGAAAAAAATATTCAGAAAGTTAATATAAAAATAAAGAACTTATAAAATCTGAACATAGAAAGATATAAACCTGCAAAAATAAACAAAAATATAGGCTACATTGTAACAAAAATAAACAGTACATAAAAGCTATACTCATAGAAACTAGAAAAATACTCAGAAAGTTCATGGAAAAAAAATAAAATCAAGAACTTATAAACTCCGAACAAAGGGATAAAAAAAGAGAGACAAGAAAATACAAGAAAAAAACACGGTGTAGCAATTTCATACTGAAAATAAAAACTACAAGATTTTTTTAAGAAAAGAACTTGCCTTGATTCCTGTTAAGACAAGTCACATCCATGAGTCAACCTTTGAACTTCCCAGTCAGAAAAGTAACATCACAAAATATCATTGGTCGACAATATTGATAACCTTCAATAAAAGCTCCAAAAGAAATAAACAACCTTTCAAATCTATGAGTTGCGTCATTGAAATGAAAATCCACAAAACTTCCCGGATTGGTTTCCTTTAAAGCATTGACAAACCAAACAAGATTGGTTTAAGACTTTACATCATCACAAAAAATCTGTTAGTTTGACATATTCAAACCATGGTATGCATGGTGGTATTTGATGTTCACGCTAAGCCCAACTTTGAGGTAATCCTTGATCTTCCGAGGCTTGATCAGTGGGTTATGCATCACACAATCGTGCATGAGGTAGTTGATAAGCCTCTTTGTTACAACAAGACTCCTCAACCTAATTCCCGTGCCACAAGTGTGCCTGCCAACATACTTTTTAATCCTAAAAAAATCACGAGACCCATCAATTCCAACCACGTGAATTATCCACGAGCAACCATCCTTGCTACATCTCATCTTGTACCTCCCTCGATCATGCTTCACTTTCGTAACCCTATATCCAGTCCTCATAGAATACTTCTCACATGTTAAGCAAACGGTTTTGACACCACCACAAAATATCTTGTTTGGATCCTCAAATATATGATCCCACTCATACGAGAGAAGAACTTTGGCAACTTCATTACTATCAATTTCATAACTAGCTCTAGAAGATCTAATCAGCTCTGAATTATCGTCCACATTACTAAAAGTTGAAGAACTAGATGCACCAGATGAATTACAATCCACGGGCAATTCAAAAAATGGTACATTCTTGGAAAAATACAACACAAAGAGACCATGCAGAGAAACATCAACAAGAACATGTACTTTAACACAATCTTGAACAAAATTAATCACAATATCAAAAGGACTCCATATGCTCCATGTTGCACATATACAAAACTTCAAATCCTCGATAGTTGAAACAAAGGTAACCAAATAAGAAAAATGATGTTGTTTGTAGTAAACATGTGAATCGCAAGACATGTTTTCTTGAGAACCAATACCAAACATGCTGAACCTGTAAATATGACCCAAATATAAGATAAACATTTTTAAAACACAATAACTACCAAATGAACAATAGAAAAAAAAACAGTACAAGAAATATGCACTGATTTAACTTTAGAATATTAACATAAAATATAACCATTCCATGTATAATCTAATGAAACAAAAAGCCATTACAAACCATATACACACATATTTTAAAAAGCAAAACTCAAAAAACACTGAAAATAATGATAATCAGGGGGCGTTGCCCCTCGACCCCCATAAACCATAATTTATTATCACTATAATGATAAAAAAAATAACATAAAATGTCCAGTATGATACTCACTAGGCAAAAATAGAACACATATAGATAATGCATAACCAAAAAAATAAGTACAACTAATATGAACTGATTCAGATATGATAAAAGAAATTGAACATCAAAGATAGCAAACTCATAGCAATCAAATAAAACATAAATACCCATTTAAAATCATATAAATAAACATAATGTTACATGAAACTAACATGAAACTATCAATCGATTCACAATCCACAAAGTAATCAAACAATTAAGAAACAATGAACCTACGAAAAGCAAAAAAAAGAACAATAAAAAATCAGCACAAATATATATACACAAAAGGAGATATTTGTGAAACAACTATTAAATGCAAAAAAATGTTGTTATCTTCGGTACTTCGTATATGTACTGCTGATTCATAATGTAAAAATCATCTGCATGTAAAAAAAAACAAAATCAAAACTGTTTTTTTCCAGTATTCATAATACTGTATGTACTGCTAGAGCATATAAATTATATGATTATTTCTATAAATATAACAAAATCAAAAGAGTTTTTATCAGTACGCCATATATGTACCATTGGATCATACATGAAGAAACAAAATACACAGTCATTCGAGAAGATAACATATACTGAAAATATGTAAATCAAAACAAAACCTAAATAACAAAGTGAAAACAACATGAAAACAGATCTGTTGTTTCAAGAATGAGTAGAAAAAACACAAATAATAGCTTAAAAACTAATAAATCACCCAAAAATTAACAAGATAAGAAATAAATCATACAAAGAAGAGCCAAAAACATAAAATCAGAAAAACTAAAATAAGAAAAACAGAAAACATCATAATTTTTTTTTGTTTTTCATTATTTCAATGAAAAAACAAACCAAAAAACAAAAAGAAAATCAAACAAAAAAATCAGAGAAAATGATTACGTGACATATCTGATTCACAAACAATGATCTTCACAAAAATCGTTAGATCGAAATTCTCAACAAGAAGCAGCATCAGCAGCAGAGAAAATCGAATCTCAATTTTTTTGCTCAAGAAATTTATGACAAATCAAATTTCTATTATTTATATATGTAGTATGTTTAAAGGATATTTTGGATATTTAGAGAAATACACTTTAATTTCGTGCATTAAAGGACCAAACGATAAAGATTTTGGTCCAACAACTTTTCCTCTTTTTATTTTAGACCTCCCGTTAACTTCTTAGTGGGCAGACCTTAACAAGGCCCATGCAGATAGTACCTACGAATAATTCCTACTAAAACCAAACGACATACACTATTATAGTGCTTGGCCTTAAGGTAGCCATGTTTAGTCTAGGGGCACCGTCAAAGTTAAACTTCAATGAAGAAGAATTTACTTTCGTTATTTAATCTCGAATGATTTTCAGGAGTGCCCCATATTAAAACTATTCTTGGCGGGAGGAGAAAGACAACACTAACATCCACTTTTGAAATAAACAAAGTTAACCAAGGTCAATTTGGTCCTTCTGAAAAGACATTAGACACATAATTCCAGGAGTTCCTGACAGCTCTGTTCACACCTTTATATACTTTACCTTTCTCTACTTTCAAACTGCTTCACACTCTCACTCTCACTCTCACTCTCACATCCACTCCCACTCCTTCACTCACCAGAAGCAAAAACAAGAAAAAAAAAATCCCCAAAACCCTAAAACCCTAAAATGTCAAAACATAGTCACACTCATCAGTTCTTGTTCTGCTTGTTTATGTTCATCTTGGGTGTTTCTTTTGTTAGCTCAAAATCAACAATAGAACCATGCTCAAACTCAGATTCTTGTAATGCACTAGTAGGTTACACACTATACACAGATCTTAAAGTATCACAAGTAGCTTCACTATTCCAAATAGATCCAATCTCTCTACTCACAGCAAATGCAATAGACATTTCTTACCCGGATGTTGAAAACCATATTCTACCAGCTAAGCTCTTTCTGAAAATACCCATTACTTGCTCTTGTGTGGATGGTATTCGTAAATCGGTGTCAACTCGGTACAAAACTCGGCCTGCTGATACTTTGTCTTTGATAGCTGATAATGTTTACTCTGGTTTAGTTTCTGCTGATCAGATAAGAGAAGCAAATTCTGTTTCTGATCCTTCTGTTCTTGATGCGGGTCAGATTCTTACTGTGCCTTTGCCATGTACTTGTTTCAACTCAACTGATAATAATCTACCTGCAGTCTATCTATCTTATGTTGTAAGACCTATGGATACTTTAGCTGGGATTGCAGCTGGGTATTCAACTACTCTTACTGATCTTATGAATGTTAATGCTATGGGTGTTCCATCTATTGGAGCTGGTGACATAATATCAGTTCCTATTCCTGGTAATTTTTTATTTTTCACGTTTCCCTTTTTATGCATTTGACTCTTTTGAGGTACATTTATGAATGTGTTGTGTAAATTTTATAATGTTTTAGCTGATTTTGATTGAGTTTGTTTGTGGGTTTAAGTTGGTCCGTTGTTTACGCCTCTGCAATTTGTTGGAAATTTAGATTTTTGTTGTTAGTGGTCTTTTGGTCATTAGAACTACTACAGTTTAGCTGAGTTTTTGGAATGCCTCTTTGTATGAATTTATTTGTTGGTCTAATTTTAGTGGATGGTGTAGCATGTAAACTCTTAATGGTGACTTTTGGCTGGTGCATCTGATGTGAATTAGCTTAAGTAGAATTTCTTGAACTTTGCTTTTGTGGGTATGAATTAGTTCACCGTTTTATGGTTTTTGAGTTGATTCAGCATTGATGAGTACTCGCAATGATAGTGGTGTCGTCGATATGAATCAACTTCAATTGGGTTTCATGAATCTGTTGTTTTGAGGTTTTGAGTTGAATCTTGAGTAAACAACACTGGCATTTCATTCCGTGGCTAATATAGTACTTCTAGCGTTAACGGTGTTCTGGACTTCTGGCGGCAGTCGAACTATGTGTTTTTTTCTTTTTTTTTGTGGGTTCTTGAACGCTGCTTTTGTCAATATGAGTTCATCATTTTGTGGATTTTGAGTTGATTAAGCGATGATAAGTACTGAGCTGTTAGGTGGTGTCACTGAGTAAATCAACTCAGTTGGGTTTCTTGAATCTGCTGTTTTAAGACTGAGTCGATTCATTGGAGGAAACATTGCTGGCATAACCTTATGTGGCTAATCTAGTAGTTCTGTTGTGTTAATAATCTTCTAGTACGTGGAACTAGGTGGGTTTATTTTTTGCGTGCTATGCATAAAACGGACATTGTAATTAAAATTGACAAGTAATTTTGATAAATCTTGCAGTATCGGTGATTTTCATATGTTTCATGCAACTGTGTTTGGTTACATAGTGTTTTCAGATGTCAAATCTAGTTGATCGGTAGGGATTCCATTTTCTCAAAACAAGTTAAAGATGGAATTGTTGGGTGTCTCACGAGTATATTGTTCTGTATTTTACAGCTTGTGCGTCAAACTTCCCAAAAACTTCTGCGGATTTCGGTTTAACTGTGCCAAATGGGAGCTACGCCATTACCGCAGGTCATTGTGTTCATTGCAGTTGTGGACCTGGAAATCTCAAGTGCGTATATAGGGTCAAACCTTTTCTTTTCCTTATTGCTTGTAACCTTAAATCCTGTAAGTAAAGCTATTTGACTGGGAACTTTCATGCAGTTTATACTGCCAACCTGCATCACTGGCAGTTTCATGTTCAAGCATGCAATGCAAAAGCAGTAATCTCATGGTTGGAAATGTTACAACGCAACCAAGTGGGGGTGGTTGTAATGTTAATTCCTGTACTTACGGCGGTATTGTCAATGGTAGCATTGTCGCTACGTGAGTTTCTAATCTTATTTGTCTTATTTAGTTTTCCTAGGCAAACACAATTTTTGTGAAACAGTGATGTATCAATTCATTTTTGTGACTGCAGTTTGTCCACAACTCTTCAACCTCGATGCCCAGGTAAAACTGCTTTTCATTTCTCTCCTAATTTTTCCTTGTGTTTGCTTATTCCTTTTCCACGTATAACTTTGTGTTTTCTTATATTTCTTCATTAACCTATACAGCGCCACATCAATTTCCCCCACTTATAGCTCCAACTGCATTAACGGTTAGGGACTCATTATTCGCTCCAGCCCCTGCACCTTCTCTAGAAGGTGTGATACCAACAAATCCTGGGTCTGTGATTCCAGGAACTGGTTTGCGTCCTGGTGGGATGTCTCCAGCAAATGGACCTACTGGAACTACCTCTGATGCACCATCGGCAATCCCCTTGTCCATATATCAAAGCCCAATTCTACTCTTATGTGTAGTCATAACTTTGCTAAGGACAAACTGCAGTCACTGACCAATAAATTAGATAAGTAGAGGTCCAGCAGGAATGACATTTTGAGAAAATGAGTATTTTAGAATCTGTCAGCAGCCGCTTTAATCGATGCCTATGAGGTCTAGGATCCTGTTATTTGGATTTTGGTCAGTGAGATGAATGAGCAACAGCTTGGCAGTCGGCTTGTTTATTTATTTATTTACTATTTTTTTTTTAGATTTTGGCAATCTGCTTGTGTCACAGCAAAGTTGGAACTAAAGGGGATTAAAGTTTGTGAATGCAAGATATTATATACTCTTTACTAGCTTGGATAAACAGATTAGCTAGCTATTAGCAGGGCTGTGTTTGGGGATTTACTTAAAAAGGATTCAGCTTTCAAACTAGATTGCTTACTTTCTAACTCTTAAGTTAAGCCATGAATCATTCTAACTAAACATATATTTGTCACTGCAGTTGCATGGTAGGCAGGCTATTATGTCACAAAAATAGTTTTGCTAGCTGTTTGGAATAATTAACCCAATTTCCGTGGAAAAGGGAGAATCTTGATAGGAAAAGTTAAGGAGGCGTAACAAATCTGCCAAGTTTATTTGATAGTGTGTATGGGCAAATATAATTACACCCATGTAGGCCATATATGAGGCCCAGAATCCAGGAACAAATTGATGGGGAAAACCAACACGAAATATCGGCCCTCTGGAGTTCCTCTGGAGTGTAAGCCATAAGAATAACGCAACATGGTGTTTGTTCAAGCAAATGCAGCCTAATTGTTGTTTAAAACGTAAGGAAGAATTTTTGTTAGCTAGGCCTACGTTAAACTCGGCTGTTTTGTCTTCAGATGATTTTCTGGTTCAAATGATTTCATTGTTTTCAAAAATTTTCTATGCGTCTTCTCCCCGTCGTATCGTGCTGTCAAATACGTGAAACTCATGGGTGCAAAGCTGAAATTAGGATTGATCTGTTAATGGCTCTAAACAATCACGTATTGATAGTGCTGAGAACTCGGATTAGCTTTAATAAAAGCTTATCCTCCACTGCCGAATGAAGTTGAATTTAACCGATGAGTATTCCATTTTACTTTCTTTTTCTGAACGAACCTCTGAATGCGCCATGAGAAAACTTTTGCGTTGTCTAGGCCCTGTTGATGTTTTAGTCATTTACGTATCCTACTTAACTAACCACTACCAAACGAACATATCAATAGACACTAGACATTTGACACGTACACTCTAAAGAGGGACATGTTTAGATCGTAAAAAGTTCATTTGACCTCTCTCCATTAAAAGCTTGTGGTATCAGAAAACAACTTGAAAAACGTGGTTCTGAAACTGAAAGACCTGATTATTTGCATTTTGTTTTGAGTTGATTTCAGGCAAGAATATTTACTCAGTAGTGTTAAAAGTCCAATTAGCCAAGTTATGAATTCGGTATGAAAGATTTTTGAGTCGTTTCAAACACCTCGGTGGAGTTGTGTGCCGAGAGAGAGAGGACTCGAGAAATTATCTTTGTACAGTAAAAAAAACCCCACTAAGACGGTTACGTCGTAGTTTTTTAGAACTCTGACTAGGGCTGCACAACGGGTGGGTAGGGTCGGGTTTGGCCTCACCCGCACCCGACCCGCCTGTCACTGGTTTTTTTTTTCATCACCCGCATCCGACCCGCCGGGTGCTCGAGTCGGGTCGGGTCGGACCCGCCCAGATGGCGGGTCGGGTCGGGCGGGTGCGGGTCACACGCCCAAATAATCAAGCAAATTTTTTTCAGGGGTTTGGCTGTTTTTTTGATCCTCACGCGCGCCACCTGATAAACCATTTTACCTAACAATCGATAATCTCAAAATCTAAGTCCCAATATTCAAAATTATACAATAAAATTAGAGTTTTAATATGCAATTCTTCTACGACATTTCCCACTAGCAAGTAGCAACAAAAACAAGTTCATCTTAGTACCAGCACCATCCAGGTCACCGAATAGGAATCAATCGTCATCTATGATGATGGAAGCACCAAGGTTACCAAATAGCTCTGCAACAAAAGAAATGAACAATTAGAATGAAAAAGATTAAAAATACCAATAGTAATAAAATATATGAAGTTAAGAACCATGATAAGTATGCTAACGAGTTTCGTTATATTGATGATAAGTATGCTAATGAGTTACACTACAACCTATACAAGGCTGTGGCAGTGGTCGAGTAAAGTATACGAAGAGAAGCGGCAAAGTTAACAGTCAAACATATGTTATGCATAAAGGTCTAAAAAATTTATTCAGAAGTTTCGGGAAGATATAGATGTCTTCACTTAAAAGAAGTAGAGTAAATGTAGCTTCACTATGGGTGTATACCAGAGGAAATATATTAGTCTCAATGTAAATGTTATTGGACACAAACAAGAAGAGATACTTAGATGGAGGTGACGAAGTGATCAACAACTAAATATACATAAGAAAAATGCTGGCACTGGTAAGCCAACTTATTGGGTTCGGCCAGGTGTAATGAAGGCATGTCCAACATTATTGAACAATTAACTATAACTCAAAAGAGACAAATCTTATAACCCGAAAGCTTCCCTCTATACCAAAATTCAGTTAACCTAAAGACTGATAATTTCTCAAAACCCAAATTCAAAATAGAATCATCGTATGAAGTATGTGCACATAGTGTTAATGGTTTTATAATAACATGAAGGGAAGTTATCTACTTCTGTGATAGCCACGTAGCCTGCCCCTGACATGATTTTCTTTATTTAAATCGTGTACCTTTTCTCTGCCCAAAGATCCGAGTAATGATATTCCGTTAGTTATGTGATTATCTACTTCTGAAGCACCCCAAGACCTTAAACAAAAAACAATAAAAACTATATGAAAATGAAAAAAGAACACAAAGAATTATTGTGGTTCTGGTTCGGCAATACGAGTACTCCACCGCAAAATAAACATCTTATCCAAAATCGAAGAACACACAACTTTAGAGTTTCTCTGGCACCTCTCAAAATTCACACTATGCTTAAATCAAAGGGCTATATGACTCCTATTTATAGGTTTAGGTATTTACTGGAATCTGCCTAGAAACAGAATCCATCACAGCTAGAAATAAAAATCCATAAAACGGAATCCATCTATCATCTAACAATGAGATCCCTGGTACAAACAGGGCCCTAGCGAACTAATTGGGGGCACTAACACTCCATAAACACAACACATATCAATGAGAACCCCTGGAAAAGACAATCAGGTATAGCAACTAGAAAATCGATCAAATATATTAATGCATCAGCTTGTAAGTTACTAGTACATAAAATAGAAATTTCAGCACGATTAATCAACCGTTAATGCGAGAAGTACATGAGATCTCAAACTTAAGCCACAGTAACTTTGATAGTCTTGGTTTGCTTTGGTCTATTCAACTTCTTGACACTAACAAGTAGCTCTTTATGGATCAAAACAGCTGAGATATCATCTGTATCTACATTCCTAGGGAGATCGAACTTCTTGCTTTGCCAATCAAGAGGTGAATTTTGAAACTGAGTCCGGTAACTGATAATTTCGTTAAGTTAAGTTGTGCAATATAACAGGGAATACTAATTAACAGGGAACACTAATGATAATCTCGTTATCAACATCATCAATTTGATATACTAATGAAAAATCCCTAAATTTTAACTTGAAGAACCCTAGTTCTAAAATTGATTTAAAAACACTAAATCAAAACTAGTAAAACCCTATCACAGATTTAGAAACATCCAAAACTAATAAAACCCAATTTTTAATTGCTACTAAATCATGTAAATATGTAATAAACACATTAAATTCAATTAGGGCAAAAACTTACCTGTAAGAGATTGAACTGATGTCTGAATCTCTGATGGTGTTGATGAACTGATGAAGTGATGATGCAGAGAACTTGGGTTCAAGGTGGTGGTGGTGGTGGTATGCTCTACTACTCTGTAGAAGAAGAATGGAACCACGAACCAGAGACTCAGAGACAGAGTACAGAGAAGAAAAAAAAGAACTGAAGAAGAAATGGTTGGTTACGTTTGTTCGATTCTGTTTTGTTAAAATTGGTTGGCGGGTTGGCGGGTCGGGTCGGGTGAGAGGAGCTATCACCCGCACTCGACCCGCCAGAAGTCGGGTTTAGGAAAAATCACCCGCACCCAACCCGTTCAACGGCGGGCCGGGTGTGGGTCGGGTTATTTTGGGCCGGTGCGGGTCGGGTTGGCGGGTTGGGTCGGTTTTGTTCAGCCCTAACTCTGACAGTAATGTACAATAACACACTCTTTATAATCTCAATCCTCAGAAAAGATTGACCGACGCTAAGTCGTACAACATGACGGTGAGTCCATTGAGTCTGGTGTGACCGAATTTTTTGCAAAGTAAATGTACGTGCTATGTTGTGCGAGGCGCTCCTAAAGGCGCCCGAGGCAACCGGAAAAATAAAATAAATGAAAGGCAATAGCTTCCGCTTTTTGCGCCTCACTGACGAGGCGCCTCCTTCATGTTTTGTACGCCTTTGGCGCCCAGGCGAGCGCCTCGGGGCCTTTAACAATATAGTACGTGATTGTTCTCGGATAAAGAGGTCTAATTGGTTATGAATATGACTAATTTATTAGCGCTGCTCAAAGTCAGACATGAATAACCTCCTCAAGCATATGCATGATTCCAAACCAAGGAGATGTTTGGTTCATTCCAACCTGCTTAGTAACTTGTAGATAACCAGAGCTGGAGAAACTGAAGGTGTTCAGGCATGACACATAACAAAAGGTTGTTCATGGTGCACTTCACCAAAAAAAAAAGTGCACGTTCCAAAACGCAAATATTTTTGGCTCTACTGGATTCTGATAACATATCCGGCTCATTGTCATTGTATTATGAGAACATCCGCTGTTTGAGGGTGTCTATTATTTAACGGTACTGGATACTGTAGAAGTTTGAAATGGCTAATCTGAGACGAGTCAATGATGTCAACGGGGGGTCAATGTTTCATCCAATATCCAAAAATACTAGTATATCGGAAAAACCAAGTCCCAAATGAATCATAATTTCTAATAAACTCAGTGCTAATAATCGCAAAACTATGATTAGTACAGCAATTAAAACATCACTAACCATCTACAATAATAGAATCACTACTAGTCTATTTTCAGTTCTCTTAATATATTTTTTTGACCGTTGAATGGCTTATCGACATTCAGATACCGTGAATCAAAGGGAAGAATGATTCGATGGAATTTCAGATAATGGAAAAGTCATTATTAGTTGTATAAAGCCCGCATAAAAGGGGTGATTAAGAGTTAAGCGTACAGTGATCAAAATAATTAACAATCTCCACTGGTTAATAGCTTAACATTAATTAGTTAAAGCACCTAATTAATCAAGTAAGATCTCCTGTCCTATTGTAGAATAAACACAAAATTGGGATGGTAAAAGTCCTCGAATTATGTGATGTATTCATGAACAAGAACTAAAGGAGAAGGAAGAACTACGATGACATTCATGATTATTATTATGTTGATGATTATGACTACTGCTTGAGGTTTCACGCTCTATACGCCACCTTAAATGAAGAAAATCATCGACGGAACATGGTAACGTTAGCGGTCCATTCGAATGGTACCCATAAACTTCGTATGTTTTGTCGAGAAGTCGTTTAAAGAGAGGGTGATACAAACAGGATATCGGAATAACAAATCGTTGAAATCCACCGTCTTCGCCTTCTAGTCCGACTTGAACAGCAATACATCCCTTCTTTACCTTCATCTTCTTCTCGTCTTGCATTGTGTTTTTTTCTCCTTCCGGCCGCTACAAACTTGTTTCCTTGTTATGTTGTTGTGTACTCAAAAACAAAGAGTAGTAGTATTGTTTCTGAAAGGCGTAAAATTCAGTTGTGTTTGAAGGGGTTTATATAGGTACAAGGGGGGAAGGAAAGAGTTTCGAAACGAGATTTGGTAATAGAATATGGGAAATGCTAGTTTCCTCGAATGTTTTCCCGAATAAGGGATCCAATGGTCCTTATTTAAACTCTCTATCATTGGGATGATAAAAGATGAAGGTGAGTTATCCTTTTTGTCTCGGTCGGGAGAAAATTCGGGAATTTTTTTCCAGAAAAACTAGCATTTTCCATAGAATATTAAGTGTACGTTTTATGTGTTTGTACTTAATACGGATATGCATTTAAGTGGCTCCCTAAAGGATCACTTTATATGGTTTTTGTTTTGCTATTACATGGACCTTATTCTCTCCTTCTTCTCATCTCTCTCTCATTTCTTTGTGGTAATCTGTTTGGTTGTTTTCTTCTTTTTGGTTAAAACAATGATTTTGCTGGACAAGTCGTTTGGGTGATATGGACCCACCAACCATGTTGGATGATGACTATGAATCGCTTCAAAATAATTTGATTCTGGAACAAATCAATGTAAAGAGTAACTAAAAGATCTATTGAATACAAAAGTGAGTATAGATATTACTTCCGCAATCCTATTTTAGATAAAGCAGATTTTTTTTCTTAAGTACTAAATTAGATGAAGGTTTTTATATTTTTATTAAGTTTTTTCTTATTTGTCCCTGCATTGAAGTCAAACATTAGAAACAACGAATAAAAAATTAAATTTTTTAAATATTTTAAAAATTAATATTAAAGGGTATATTTAGAAAAATTTAGTCTCTTATTTTTCTTAATCTACGTGAAAATACATAAACCTTCATCTAAATTGAGACGAAGAGAGTAGATTTTAATTATATTAAATTAAAAAAAAGATAAGCGAGACGTTATATCTCGCTTTTCATTTTTTTTGGACGAGGCTTCATGTCTTTCTTTTGTTTCCATCCCACCATGGTTTACTAGTCACATTATGTATTTTTTGTCTTCGTTTGAACTTTTTATTTTCTATGATTTCTTTCTTTTTTCAAATCATTTTCTAAATTAGTTTACTACAAGTTTCTCTATTTTTCTAAGATTTTTGCAGTATGTTTAATCGTATTACGACGTTTGCCTGGTTTTAACATTTGCTGTCATTGGTGCACTGCTTGTTGAAGCTATGAAAGATTGGCTTGGTATCCTTGATTGGATGAAGCGACCAATTCCTTCAATTTACTTTAGAAAACCGGCATAGTGTCTCTGGCACGTATTAATTTTCAAAAAGTCGTTACATAAATAAAGCCACTTTCTTTTTTGATTTTTTTTGACTTATCCAATCATAATTCTACCCAAATGTAAAACAGAAATTGTCGGCACTGTTACACAAGACACATATACCTGAATCCAGATTAATGCCTCTGCTTCTCAACATTAATCTAGTTGGCAAAGATTTCTTAAAAACTGCCCATATCATGAAGCTTAGCTTAGGAGGTATACCCCTCTTCCATTAATGCGTTA
Organism: Papaver californicum; assembly: GCA_023531435.1. NCBI lineage: Eukaryota > Viridiplantae > Streptophyta > Magnoliopsida > Ranunculales > Papaveraceae > Papaver > Papaver californicum. Next base: position 5,225,868 of record JAJJMC010011347.1, on the reverse strand, counting down.
TAAATTGAAAACATTAAATCCCCAACAAAAATATCATAACACTTTTAATATTGAACTCACTCAATATTTTAAGTTCATCTTCCTCATCCATCATCTCAAAAACCATATCTAAATCTCTTCTAAGCAAGTCATATTCTAGTTGCTTATTAACATTGATTTGTCACCTGAAGTTACACTTCCAATGCCCTCTATGATCTCTGCCACTGAAGCCTGCTTGTCCTTACAAGCCTTATAGATGACAGGAAATAAATCCTTCAAAATACCTCTACCAACTTATCGATCCAGCTAAAATCTGGTAGTTGTACCATTTCCAACTTTGAATTCTGAGAGATTCTGCAGCACTAGAAGCATACTAACCACATTTTCCAGACATTTCTACATTATGGATTATAAACAATAATTGGTATAAGAACATTCTCCTTTGATTTGAACTTTTATTTTTCTGCTGCACAATCTTCTTCCAAATAACATTCTTGCTCCTAGAATATCTCCACACCCACTTAGCCAATAATGTTCTTTAACATTTCTTATGTTTGTAACCCCTAATCCTCCACAAGTCTTGGGTGTATAAATTCTAGACCATGCCACCGAAGCTCTTTTCCTACTTCCTTCCACTGCATCCCATAAGAATTCCTCATCAACTTTATCATTCTCTTCTCAACACTGACATGAAGGTGAAATATTGAAAGGTAATAAACAAGCAAGCTTTCTTGTATACTTCTTATCAAGACTAGTCTCTCCCCACCTTAGAAAGATATTTCTTCTTCCAACTAGTAAGTTTCTGCTCCATTCTTTCTAACACCGAATCCCATACAAAAGTATTTCTCCAAAAAACACCAATATATAGGCATGTCCAAGTACATAATTGGTAATTTCTCAGTTTTACAACCAAGTTACCTAGCTAACACATCAATAACTGCATCAACACTGATGCAGGTCGGAAGCGTGTAAAGATGATAATAATCGCAGCAGAATAGAACTATTGAAAAGTAACCAGTATAATGGGTAGAAATCGATTGAAATTAGTTGATCTTCAAAGAGATATCCTAAAATCTATGGGGTTATCTAGATTTCTTTAATTCACTACGAATAACGACTATAAATATGAGATTAGTATTCAGACTTCGGGGTAAACACAACTATGAATAAAAATCAAAATCAATAAACTCAACAAGTTTAATGAAAATAAAATAATTTTAATTAATCAAAAACTTCCCCTAATTTTCGTTTTTGGAGCTCCTTATATAGATAACTCCTACTAAACAAACCCTAAACTTATCAAAAACCTATAAAATTGTTTCCCAAGGTATCTACTACCTTTAGACAACTTTCCTAACTTATTAAAACTCTTAAAATAAACTTCTAGACTCTTCCAAAATTACCCTAAATAATAAATCCGAAAATTAATTATTTTTTTATTAAAAATAACATTAATAAAATATAAATATAAATAATAATAATAAAAAAAAATAATAGATTTATTTTCTATAAATCTCCCTCCATCAAACACCAACATTAATCATAATGCTCTTGTCCAAATTAATATTCATACTTATTAGAGTTTTGAAGACAAAAAGAATCACAAGTAGTCTTCATATATCCTCTACACTTGCATCAATGAAAATATGAGTATCATCTGTAAATTGCATATGAGAAATCATGGTTCTATTCTCTGCCAGCTTAAATCCAATAATCTGACCTCTAACAACAACATCATTCAAAAGTTTTTAGAGCACTTCCACTACGATCAAGAAAATAAAAAAAGATAAAGAATATCCTAGTCTCAGTCCCTTGGTAGGTTTGAATTTCTCAGTTGAACCTCCATTCACCGAAACAGATAGATGAGAGGAAGTAGCACACCACCTGATCCATGAAATCCATTTGTTTCCAAAACCATGATTATGCAAGATTTAAAAAAGAGCTTGCTAGTTGACATTGTCAAAAAACTTTTTCCATGTCAATTTTGGATAGAATACCAGCCTTCTTAGCCTTTAACATGCTATCCAGACATTCATTTGCTATTAACACTCCATCCAGAATTTGATTGTCATGGATAAATGTTCCTTGGAAGTCAGAGATAAAATATGGCATAACTTTCTTCAGTCTATTTGCCAACACTTTTGAAAGTATATTTTTGTAGACAGGTCCAGTGAGACTTAACGGCCTAAAATCCTTAGGAGTGATCCTTCTTTTTAGGAATCAAAGTCATGGAAGAACAATTCAATCTCCAATCAATAAAGCTATATTTGTAAAAATTCTTCATCAAATTCATCAAGTCTTGTTTAATAATTCTCCGAAAACTCCTAAAAATTCTATGTAAATCCATTTAGACCTAGGGGTTATTAGAGCCCATGCACTTAATAACATTTCATATTTTTCTTCAGTAAACTCTATTTCTAGCCAACTTTTATCATCATCTTTATCCTTAGATAAACGTAATGATATCATAGAAGAATGAACATTAGAGTGTTCAGAAAAAAGATTAACATAATAGTTCTTAATTTTTTTTTTGAGATTATGTCATGTTAAAAACAATCAAAGATCCCAAGATTTGCAAACATATACTTTATTCTTAAATTTATACCAAACACTGGTTAATGTTTAACATGATGGGTGGACATCTATACAACACAAATACTTTAAAATTAATAACGTACCGACGACGTATCAAGTTTGGATAATGTGAATATTTCTAGATACGTATCAGATATTCCATTTATTTATTTTTTCAATTACGAATGTAGGAGATATTTAGGAATACCTTCTAGATATTTTAAGGGATACTTCCTATGATTTTTTACATTTATCTATATGCAAAATGTTTACATATATCTATATGCAAAATTTAATCATTTTAAAAACTCACCGTATATTTGTTTTCAATCATAAAATTTGCATTTATTAAATAAATAAACCAAACACAATTAATTAACTAGTTTTAACTTGCTTTTTAGGTAGTATTTATGAGATTTTTTATTTCGTGCGATTTTTCTACCTAAAATGAATAATAAAAGATTATTTTAGTTTAAATTAAAATATTTTTTACTTAAAAATATTATATAGTATATGAATTGGCTATAATTATAGAAAATACTTTAATCAATGTACTATTATCCCATCATATCCTGTATTTCTAATTTTTTTTGAAAATTCATAAATCCTTATATTATATCGTCGTATCAATATTCCGTATCTGCAGCGATGTCATATTCATATATACATATTGTTATTAACAAAAAGAAAGAAAGGGTGCATGTTTTTTTTAATCCGTTAGAAAGGGTGCACATTCTTTGAGTAGGTTTGACTGTTTGAGTACGTTAATCTTCCTGTAAATCAATCTAGCCTAGGCATATACATCAGTTTCCCCGAAAAGAATATATCCGGTCGGTCAGATAAGTCTTCAAAACAAAGTAGACATACTAAATTTAACAACCTTTTTCTTCTCTAGAGCTTATCAAATTCTTTTATCCATCTAAGCTATATATTCTTGTAGTTAGGCTACAATCCTAATCTCTCATCACTATCTTAATTTGCTCCATAATTAAACAAATCACTAAATGACATCACTGTCAGTTATCATACACAACCTAGCCGTACAAGCCAAAACAGTTCAAGTGTCAAAACATAAATTATCATATTTCAGTTAGCCATAGGATCATTTTTTAAATAAGCTAAACTTCTTATTTGCTTAGCAAATATGTCGATTAGTGTTTTTTTATTAATTTTTGTGGCTTCTTCAACCCGTAGTCGTCCGTACCATGTTGATTTTAATGCGTTACGGCATGTTACGATGTTTTAACATATTTTACAGGTCATACCAAATGGAGACCCATTGAGAATAAAAAACAAGGTAATTTTAATAAAATACCCAACTATATATTCTGATTTTATAAAATAGATTTATTTTTTTTAAATATATTAAATAGGTCTTCCCTCAGCCAGTTAAACGGACCATTTACATGGTCAATTTATTGTGTAGAAATGATAAAGTTGTCCCTTAGATATCCCTTATAATAATAACTCATCTCGACCGTGCACTAACCGACGGCTGAAGATTATTTTCTCAGATGATTACATGTATCCATTATAAACGACTGCAGATTGTTGCTTGCAGATGATTACACGTGTTCCAGATTTAATAAACAAATAACAAGTGTCTAGGTCGAGCTTTCGCGGAAAACAAAGGGGAAACACTAGGGTTCTGTTTTCATTTCTTCTCTCCTTCTTCCCTGTTGCCGTCTCTCTAACTGTCTTACTCTCGATTGATAAAACTTGGATTAGAAATCAAAACTAGGATTATTCAATCTGTTTCCAGGTGAGTTTATGAAACCCTAATGTTATTCTATCGTTTATAATGATACCCCTTCTTATTATGTTCCTCTATATTGTGTTAGATAGTTTAATATGTTGATTTCGATTGATTTGTATGTTAGGGTTAGGTTTTTTTTCCTCTTTTCAGTTGGAGTAATGTTGGGAATTGATAATGGTTTGTATGATTGTTTTGTGAAGAAAAATATTTTACTTAATTAGGATTGGGAATTTATGTTTCTTCAATTTCTATAATTAGGGTTTTATCAACTTCAAATTGGGTTTCTGTAATGTTAGGGTTTTGTTCTTCAATTTAGATATTCTGTAATTAGGGTATTTTTTAGGTTTAATTGATTTCAAATTAATGAACCCAAATTGGGTTTCATTGTGTATCCATCATTTGTTTGGCTAATTTATATTAATTTATGTTGCAGTGGTTATATCAAAAGGAACATAAGTGTATTTGTTCTCGATAGCCAGATTACATTGCTATTTGCTGATTGTGATAGAGATGATATAGAGTTGAGGAGGCTTGAGTTTATGTTGTATTATGAATTGGGTCTAGATTCTAATGGAGAGCAAAGGATTAACTTATACTGGATGAAAGACCCATGTCTACCATGGTATTTGTGTCCATGATCCATTCCATATGCAACACCTACCCCCAGCGGAAGACCACCTGCAGGACCAAGCACTCATGGATCAACACCTAGTTCACAAAACAAGGAAAGGGAAAATCTAAGAAGACACAACAATAAATGGAGCAATGTTTTAGATCTGGATCTTGTCTCTTTTTTATTTTCTTTAGTTTCTTTCTTTTGTTATGTGGATTGTTTGCGTTCTAGTGAACAATGAATAATATTTTGATGGTCTGTAATGAACAATGTTGTTAGATAGACAATGACTTTAATATAACTTGTTTGCAGATTACATTTTCCAAGTTCATAAGTTTTGATTTGGCAACAATGAAAATGTGATCTGAAGCCCATCTAAAAGCTTCACAATCTTGCAGGTCAGGTAACCAATGTTCTTGTTATGATCATTTTTACATAGTCTCAGGTTCATTGTTGATTTGCAGTCATCTTTGAAGCATTCCTGATTATGCAGTGGGCAGTCTTTGTACCAGTGACTAGCTTCTCCACAAATATAGCAGTTGTACCAGTGACCAGCTTCTCCACAAATATAGCAGTTATTCTCTGATGGTTGCTTGATGTTCTTCGATTTGGATGGATCAATGGCAGAATCAAACCATTCAAAATATGTGCAGGTAGGATTTGAACATTTATAAAACATTTTTCCATTTGTTTCTCTTGTGTTTGATCGAAGTAGTTGTCGTAAACCAAAACAAGGTACATGTTTGCACCTAGAGTAAATCCAAGGACACATCTTTGGATCATGGATTCCCTGTTCACAAATTTCACATAATATTAGGGTTCTTTTCTCTTTTTCCTTGCTGTTATTGATGTTGCCGCTGGTTGTAGGAGAACTAATAATTTCACTCATGTCTGAGAGGTTTATTAGAGAAGATATTTGAGTTTCAGAGTTGTTGAATGCTGAAATATTAGGGTTCTTCGCTGGTTATTTATTCACAGGGAAGTTGAGGTTGAAGAAGACCATTGGAAAAATGATATCAAATCTGGATTGTCCATATTTTTTCTTCAGATTAATGACACGTGGAATAAGACCGTTATAATAGTCGGCACGTGTTTCACACTGCATCGAGTCAGGAGTTTACTATGAGTCGTACCTCAGTTAACTGGATCTGTGTAGAACGAATTAGGGACATAACAGTCTTTCCAGAAGCCATTTAACTGCCACCCATTCAATAACGGCCGTTAACTAACTTTTCAGAAAAACATTATAAAAAAGATCAATTTCGACCTATTTAATATATTAAAAAAATGCCTATTTTATGAAATGCATTGTTAAAAGGGGGTACTTTATTAAAAAACCTAAAAAAGAATAGATACTAAGAACAAAACTAGTGGAGTGGATATATTGGTTAATTTACCAATTACCCCTACAGTGGGATGGATAAACCTAAAAAACAACTTGACAAGTGGGTATTTGTAGGAGTTTGTCCATCACGTTCTAGGTTAAACCGATCGATTCAATGTGCGATGATCGGTCCAAATTGAGCCGATCGGCTCACTCTAGGCCGAGGAAAAATAGTTTTTCTTTTGTTTTTATTTTAAACAGTTAGTTAAATTAGTTATTTTAATATATTTTAATATATATTAGAATTTTAAAATAAAAATAGATCTTATTAAACTAAGAAAAAAATTTATTTATCTAAAAAACAGACTCCATTAATTAAAAAAATATTTACTTATATAAAAATTGGATCTATTTGATTAATTTATTAATTCTCCTTAAAGAATTGAGTTTGCAAATCACATGGACATATATATTAACCGATATACTGACTCCCATTTGAATTACCCAAATAGAATTAAAGTGTGTTTATTCTGCTCATCAATGTCAGCAATAGTAGTGTAGTACACACAGTCCTCACTATTGGCTGTTGCATCATAAGCTATATTTTCCTTTTAAGACTTTAAGTCTTTAACGATTGCGTTGTTCTTCTTTGAGGCAACATTTGTTAGTTTTACTATATAAAAAAAACACAAGGTCTCAGTGGAATGATGGTAAAGAAAAGTTTTCTTGGTAAATGGCTTTTTTATAATACATTTTTTGATTATGATTTCTTTTAGGCAATACCTAATTATCAATTTGGTGAATTGGTCACCTCTGCGTAGAAGTTGTGGCAGAAAAATAACTGACGTCTTCCATGGGTGTCTTTTGACATACAATTTGCCACGGCTGATTATTTTTGTTCTGATACATTCCAGGGGGCTAAGAGAAGTTGGCTACATGGGACATCGAAATCTTACATGTAGCTTTCCAAACAACTGGAATCTATATTTCTTATTTTATCTTTGTGAGAGAGAAGGCGAGAGTTCAATAGGTGGAGGTGGGAGACCATTGAGACATGTTGGTTATACATATTTGGAGTAGGGACGGATCTAGAATTTTTTTTTTTGGATAGGACTAAAATATCAGCAATTTTTTTTAGTATGAATCACATAATGTACAATGATCATACTGATTTATAGTAAAAAATTAATGAGTTCATAATTTTAGAAGAAAAAATAAAATAATTATGTTGGGAGTAAGAAAACATTTTTGTTTTAAACAAGATTTTGATTCTAATACCCTTATAGTGTGGGCTAAATTCTACAAAAAAGAATTTACATAAGTTAATGATGGTGTAAACCCAAAATCCACAAAATTTTAAATAACAAAACATATTAAACTAAAAACAGGGACGGGCTATAGCCTCAGCTAGCTTTTTACTAGGCCCGTCCCTGATTTGGAGTATTAAACTTATTCAGTGAAACAAGTTTGGTGGAGGGAAGGCCACAACTATCCAATTTTTTTTTCTTTGGCATATATACTATAAAACAATTTAGACATAGTTATTCCAAAAAAATAAATAAATAAAGTACTAAATACTTATCAAAAAGAATTAAGTGTATGTAAAACTTTCCGACGGTAATGTTAACCTTTCGCGTAAATGAAAGGTCATTCTAAAAGCAAAGATTATGGATACTGTTTTAGAGTCTATCGCTTTTAAAATGAAAAAAAGTCTAATTGAAGGAGTGTAAAATCTACCGTAGAATAGAGGGATAAAAGACTATATGACAAATTGTTTACTTTTTTTTTTTCATTTTAGTTTTACAGGCATACTGTTTGGCTTTTTGTTCATTTTAATTTCATACGACAAACAATTTGCCATTTTTTTTATTTTAATTTTATACGGCAAACTGTTTGCCGTTTTTCTTCATTTTAGTTTCATAAGGAACAATGTTTGCCGTTTTTCTTCATTTTAGTTTCATAAGGCAAGCTGTTTACGTTTTTTATATTTTACTTTCATACGGCAAGCTGTTTCTCGTTTTTATTTTATTTATTTCACACGGCTAACAACATACCGTGTAGTGAAGACTTTCACTCGCTCTATCACCTGAGCGAGATTCTGATTGAGTTTGGAGTGAACAAGGATTTTCCTTTATCCATAGTAGGACCAAATTTGATCGAATCTTTCATTTGAAAGAAACTCTCAACCCCATAGTCGTTGCTCTAAGAAATTATCAAATCAAGTAGATTACAATGATATCGTCAAATTAATTTAGTCTCACCTCTCAAGTGTCTTTCTTAATAAATAAGATTTAGTTTCAACTCTCAAGTGCAATGAGCGACCACAATTGGCATTAGGGGAAATTGATGATAAAGAGGGATTCCACGATTTTGTGGCTAGCGCAGGGATTAGGGGATTCAATGATTTGTGGTACTGTACGTGAAATTCGCCTGTCATATGAGATAACTTGACATTTCGCTAGTCCGCCTCCTTGAATTACGCTCTCTTAATGTTAAAGCATGCAGGAAAATCCATACCTACAAACTTGGAGAATTGTAGTTTCATATTTTGGATCATGCAAGGATACTACAGGGGTGTGAGTACCAGAAATCTACTTCAACACGTGGCACCAGGTCGCAACAACTTATCAGTACTTAAGTCCGAAGAAGAAACGAACCCGATGTTAATAGTTCAATGAATCCCACCACAACAATGAAGTCTCTCATGAAATAAAATTGACACGTACTTCCATCATGAGATTGCACCATCTTATTACGTCCCTTAAGGTTGGTTCATTACGTCCACAACAAATAGAGTTGTTAACTCTCAAGTCCACATCACAAATGAGAGTTTATGTCCGCAATTCAAGTGATGTACGCAGCTTAAAATTCAAATTAAGTTTGAAAAAAGACGATACCAACAGTACAAGAGAAACAGACATCATTAGCTTTTCTTCCCGCACACCATCCAACCACTCTGACCGCACACTATTTTTTCAATCTTGTTCTGTACCCATTTCATAAACCAATCATTCCCGCACACTTTCATGCAATCATTCCAACATTATGCCCGTACCATCAAGCCCAACAACACTTCATCCGCAAGCCCATTTGTCCGCAATAGATCAAATGAAAACTAAGAAGTTGAGATGATGGTTTAGTTCTCAAGCCCGCACCATCATTTGCCCGCACCAAAATTAGACTAAGGCCATTTAAGGATATGGCGGACTTCATCGACACGTGGTAATAATGTTTTGGAGATAAGGGCAAAGGGGCTTTTTTGGTAAATATCATTTCTATCACCCCTTTATAAACAAAAACAAATATGTTAGAGAGGGGACTTTGGGCTGGGTTTTTTCTACTTCATTTCTTTTGCAACCTAAGAATCAATAAGAACATCCAACTTTTATTACCCGTGGACGTAGGCAGATCTCTGCCGAACCACGTTAAACTTGTTCGTGTTGATTTAGATTTGGTTTGCTGTACCATTTCAATTTCAATTTTTGGGTTGTGGGCATCATGAAAATGATCACCACAATTTGGCGCTAGAAACATGGATGTTTAAAGGATTTATCCGACCTTTTACAGAGATTGAGGAGAGTTTCAACGGAGTCATCCATGAAAAACATAATAGAAACAGAGCTGAAGAAAGGGAAACGAAGATACAATCAAACGAATCTACGTCATCAATCAGTCCTAAAATGATGAATTCTCTTCTTATTCATTGGATTTCACTTTTAAGCATTTAAATCTGGAGATTTAAAACAAAAAGTTCTGAAGAAATTTTCATAAAAACCATGGCTTGTTATTTACAAAGATCTATTATTTCTTCTAAAACTTTGATTCAAAATAACTTTTGATTATAGATTTACAACAATCAAATCTAGCTTTACAAACCCATTTAACGAATTTCGAAAACATTAAACCTGAAAATTTTGGTTGATTTGGGGATTTTTGCCCTGTAAACAAAATCGAACAAAACTCCATTTTTTCTGTGATAAAAGAACAATAAATGGTGAATCTGTGATAGTTTTGATTCAAGTTAGTGTGGAAATGGAGTGAAGAGCAGGTCACAGTTGAGACGAAACTAAATTCGAAGATGGAATTGCAGCGATTAAGACAGAGAATTAAAGGTTGTGGTGACAATGGAGTGAATAAGTTCACTGCCATGATTGATTTGGTTTGTTGTGTTGCCTTGAATGGTTGGATGAATTAAATGATAGATGGGTTTGCTGAATGATTGAATGGTTTGTGGATGCTGGGTTTGAATTATGTTGCAGGTCGAGAGAACAACCAAGAAAGAGTTAGCTGCTGTCATCGTTTTAGGAGAATGAATCAATGAGATTAATGTGTTCTCTTGAGAATTTATGAATGAATAGAACTCTGGGTTTGACTCAATTGCAGGGGAGGAAGTATAGAATGGCTTGGAGATCAACCCCAATGCTGTATCTCCATCATTAGCAGAACGCAGACAATGCGCTTGTATAAATGCCTGAAAGACTACTAGCTTATCTCCACCAGGTTTTCCGTGAGCTTGTGTGCTTGGTACAAGGTTTATCTGGAAGCAGTTAGGACTCAATGATGATGCCAACAGAGAAATTAGGCTTGGGTACAATGTGGTTCATTGATTGTTCGAATATGTGAAGATATGGTGGAAGTTTCTTGACGAAAGCTTAGTAAAGAAAGTAGGTGCGGTTGTTATGATTTTAGCTAATGGTGTATCTAATGGTGAAGGTCTAGTTGGTAATGCACATATAATTCCTGCCTGTGCTGTTGGTTCTGATGAAGGAAGAGGACCAAGTGGTTTAACACATGAGATTCTTAAACCTGACCTGATTGCTCCTGGTGTTAACATTTTGGCTTCTTAGACTGATGCAGTTGGACCAACTGGTTTAGAATCCGATACTCGGAAATCAGAATTCAATATACTTTCTGGTACCTCAATGGCTGTTCCTCATGATAGTGGTGTTGCTGCTTTGCTAAAATCAGCTCATCTAAATTGGATTCCTTTGATGATTCATTCCGCAATGATGACTAGTGCGCGAAATAACGACAACCGGTTTCAACCCGTTACGGATGAATCAACTGTAGGGAGAAAAGCTCGACATATCACCATAATCAACTTTCAAGGATCAATCAAATTCGTTGCCAGAATCGTAACCGATGAAAAAAGCTTCGCCTATCAGTAAAGCCATCTCGCTAATCTAGCTTCAACGATTGATTTCTTCGCAATGGGTTGTTAAGATCATGGGAAGACGAAAATTTTATAATCATCCCACAAATACACTTCTACTGGTCCACAAGCATTTCTAAAAGATAAGTTCACACTATCTTCTTCAACTTTTCGATTGCTATATCTGTGGCATATCTTAAGTAGCAATTTAAACCTAAGAACGATTTTTATTGTTTAAATCATTACCCGTACAAAGATATGGCTTCCCTATAAAAAGCATGATGAACATGAAATGAATGTTTCATTTCAGTCAAGAACATGTTGACTCGTATATTTCAGCCTGTACAAACTCCAATTGCAAGTTAAAGATAAGATCTTGATATTGGGTTAAACATATGATTTTGATATTTTTTAACAAATAGAAGTTGTCCCCTTGTTAGTTAATGATATTTTTATTATTGAAATCCAATAGAAATCCAGTTTAGGACTGGTACACGCTGATAAGAAGGAGCTCTCTACAGTTGTTGAAACAACATCATTCTTAAAAATCTTGTCAGTTTTTGCCATTATTAAGCATGTCATGCGGCATTGTGTTTAGGACTGTTTGTTGTTTGTTAATTCCTGTATGCATCATTCTGTTTAGGATTTGGTAGAAGCATTTAAAACAACAATCATTTTATTTTATTTCGAAAAAAAATAATAAAAATAAAAATAAATAATAATAATAATAATAATAATAATAATAATAATAATAATAATAATACGGGGCTTAAGTTCAGGCATGATATGGTCCGAGACGTAGTCGCTGACATGTGTTTCAGGGAAGGGGTGGCAGCGCGGAAAGAGGCGCCCCTGGGCTTTCTGGCTGACGATGAGCGCTCCCTACGGCCAGCGGACATCCTTGTATATAATTGGTAGAACGGCCGGGATGTATGTTTTGATGTCATCGGAGTGTCCCCTTTCACAGGTGGCGGGAGAGTCGCCTTTTCATCCGGTCAGGCCATCTCGAACGCTATTTCACGGAAACACACCAAATACCTGGATAAATGCGAGGCACACGGTTACAGACTTGGTGTGTTGGCGTTTACAACTCTAGGCGAACTAGGAGAGGACATGATAATTTTTGTAAAGAGGTTGCAGAACTGTATAACTAGCTTTGATTACAACCACAAAATCGGCAACTCTCTTTTCTTTAGATTAGGGTTAGCTATCCAGAAGGGAGTGGGAGCCCAGTTGGTGGCTCGGCTTCCTTCCGGTCCTGTGTAAATACCCTTTTCATCCAATAAAATTCTCTTCATAATAATAATAATAATAATAACAATAATAATAACTAGTCATGACTATAACTACAAAGTAGGTGATTCCCTTTTCGTTAGAATATGCATTTCTATTCGGAAAGGGGCAGGTGCTCAGCTTGTGGCTAGGCTCCCTACCAACGGCAATGTAATCAATGTTTTTCTCCCAATAATAATAATAATAATAATAATAATAATAATAATAATAATAATAATAA
>JAJJMC010011347.1:5166923-5212947 GCA_023531435.1 Papaver californicum | reverse complement strand
AATAATAATAATAATAATAATAATAATAATAATAATAATAATAATAAATCATGTCAGGATTTTTGGTCTGCAACTAGGGACGAGAAATCATTGCACAAAGGCTTTCTGATGCATGACACAAAGGCTTTGGATTATCACAATAATTCTGAATTGGGACTTGTTGATTTGTTCTATGAATGTGAGCATGCTGCAACATTTGTAGATGACTTAGGATATGTTGATGTGGCTGATACTAATGGTACTTTTGACCGCATATATGTGAGCAAATTAGATGTGCCTAATTTCCTGCGTAAGTCACAATTTGACGGTTTTGCATCCAACCTAGAGTTTGTTTGTCCTAACATTGTCAGAACTGATTCTTCAGAGAACTCCTAAGCTATAGTCCTGGTACTGTGTGCTTCTAAAGTCCTTTTCAAATATAATGCCGCTAAATATAATACCTTTGATGAGCTACAGTTGGAATGCGTTTCTCTGCCCATAACTAACAAAGTCCAATTTGTACGACTATGTTTAACTGTAGTATGCAGTTAAAAGCATATGAATCATCTTGACCAGTACCCATTGAGATATGAATGTTAATCCGTTTAGCCGGCTGTATATAAATAAAAATGATGAGTTATCTCTAATCTCTAGCTGTGAGCTGGATGTCTAAGTTCACCTAATTACTATCTATTTTAAACACCCTGGTAGAAATTTCTTAAGAATATGATGAACTTTAGTTATTCAGGTTGACAATGATTTATTGCGTCTGACTGTATCTGAATGACATTTAATGTTGTATATCAACAATTTGAGCAATATCTGCAGCTTATTATGATATTTGAGAAAAGTTAATTCAAACCGTTTACAACTCATTAACAGCGTGTAGTCACACATGCTGGTGGTATATAATCTCACACACTGTTAGTAGCACGAACAGTCACTTCGATTCATCACCTGATCCATGGTTAAATACCTTACAGATTCACACATTGTATTTCTGCTAGTCTCTCATTAAAAACATTGCTAATGCTAAAATTGCATTTACGGTACTACTGAAATTGTTGCCAGTTACCATTTCAAATATTATGAACTTCTTAAAATATTTTTATGAAATGCGAAGATACCTTTGAAAGGTACTTCAGAGCAGCGGTCATGCGATAATGTACTAGGGGCAGTTTATAAAGAAACCAAGTTTTAGCTGGGAAATGAGCTAAATATTACGCGCCATTTAGGTATTTCATTCGATAATTAACTAACCATCAATAGATTCAGTACTTCCCATTGCTCGTAATTTTTGTTTTATATGCCTTGTACTTCTTAACATAAGTCAGCAATTCATAAATACTTCATATAAGCATTAAAGGATTGACACTTCTAACTACTTATACTTCATATGAATTATGAGAAGAATTCTCATTGGATATTTCGTATACTTTGTGTGAGAATCTAAATGCTTCTTCGGGAATTATTATTCGAAAATGGATACTTCATACTTCTCATTATTAAGTACTTCTTGAAGACGGGTACTTCTATTTTCTTATATTTTGGATTTCTTACGCAACGAATACTTCATAAGAAAATGATATTTCTTACTTCTTACGGATATTTTTCATTTCTTATTTAAGATACTTCTCATATACTTCTCGAAGATACTTCTCATATACAATCTGCGTATACTTCGAGTTTCTTATGCAAAGGATATTATTATTCGAGGATTGATACTTCTTATTTGAGATACTTCTTATTAGATATACTTACTTATGACGTATATACTTCATGGATGGCATCATTTCTCTGATATTCCATTAATTCGTATATTTGTGCAAAGAGTACATATTTAAGGATCGTTACTTCTTACCTTCAATACTCTTTTGACGATCGTGACGAGAGGATACAATCATCTACATTTAACTCACATGTGTCCAGACTTATATTATACAAGATGTTGCAGGAAAAGGTTCATACCACTTGCGGAATATGGTTGGAGAAATTTTACGGCATCCATGGACTGCACAATATCACAAACCATATTACCCCTAAACCTTCAATACAACATACAATAATTTGGCTTCATGCTAGGTAAAGCAGAACAAATGCAATCTCTCTAGAAAGTCCATGTAAATGTATATGAGTGTATGACTATTGGATCTTTCGCCACATAGATTTCTAACGTGCTATTAACTATTGTATCAGGTACTCTCCATTCAGGAGGTACTCTAGGGACCGCATCCTAATTTTCTCCTGGCCAGAGAGAAGTTAGAGATGCGCTACAACCCTGTCAAAGTAACTCAGGGTATAGTTCAACATGCGGCACCAGGTCGCAACAACTTATCAGCACTTAAGTCCGAAGAAGAAAACGAACCCGATGTTAATAGTTCAATGAATCCACCAAAACAATGAAGTCTCTCATGAAATAAAATTGACAAGTACTTCCATCATGAGCTTGCACCATCTTATTACGTCCCTTAAGGTTGGTTCATTACGTCCACAACAAATAGAGTTGTTAACTCTCAAGTCCACATCACAAATGAGAGTTTATGTCCGTAATTCAAGTGATGTACGCAGCTTAAAATTCAAATTAAGTTTGAATAAAGAAGATACCAACAATACAAGAGAAACAGACATCATTAGCTTTTCTTTCCGCACACCATCCAACCACTCTGACCGCACACTATTTTTTCAATCTTGTTCTGTACCCATTTCATAAACCAATCATTCCCGCACACTTTCATGCAATCATTCCCGCACTCTTTCATCATTTTTATTTCCAACATTATGCACGTACCATCAAGCCCAACAACACTTCATCCGTAAGCCTATATTGTCCGCAATAAATCAAATGAAAACTAAGAAGTTGAGATGATGGTTTAGTTATCAAGCCCGCACCATCATTTGCCCGCACCAAAATTAGACTAAGGCCGTTTAAGGATAAGATCAAAATTTCCACATGGCGGACTTCATCGACACTTGGCAATAATGTTTTGGAGATAAGAGCAAAGAGGCTTTTTTGGTAAATGTCATTTCTATCACCCCTTTATAAACATAAACAAATATGTTAGAGAGGGGACTTTGGGCTGGGTTTTTTCTACTTCATTTCTTTTGCAACCTAAGAATCAATAAGAACATCCAACTTTTATTACCCGTGGACGTAGGAAGATCTCTGCCGAACCACGTTAAACTTGTTCGTGTTGATTTCGATTTGGTTTGCTGTACCATTTCAATTCAATTTTTGGGTTGGTGGCATCATGAAAATGATCACCACAAAGGGTTTCCGAATTCCATTTTATCGGAGGGTTATTTTTGCTTGGTATTGGTAACTCCTCTTAAAATTTGATAACCTTTGTAACAGTTTTGGAGTCTTAAGGGGAAAAAAATACACTTAGTCCAGAAGTATAAGCATATTGTTGAGCAACAAGCATCAACAAATATAGGTGATAGGTCTTCAATTTATTTCCGGTGAGATACATGGTCTGCAAGTGCAAAGCTAAAAGAATAATTTCCTAAACCGTACAAACTACAAACTAGCAGAAAGGAGGAATACAATTACTAAAGACTGGTTCATGGGTAATTCAATACGAAACAGATCCTTTGACTTAAATTTTCTAACTTAGTTTTCTATTTAATTTTTCCACCATCAGATGTAAGATGGACGGTTGATAATATTTTTCCTTGTTTTTTAAAAATCCCATCTTAATGTTGACCATTCATCCACTTAAATTTAATGGTGAAAAAATTAAGCCAAGGGATCTACTCCCAATTCAATATAAAAAACCTGGCTATATTGGGGCCTACAAGAATTATTTTGGCTCTACCACTAAGTTAAAATAGGGTCATTATAAAAATAAAATAAAAACTCCTTATCCAACTATTTATGTTATTAACTAATATGCTTGATTTGTGTTAATTAGTTCTAATGTTAGTTAAGTTTAGTTAGTGATTAAAACTAGATTATAGTTAGTGTTAGATTGTAAGAATTAGAGTAGAGTTGTTTTTCAAAGTTTGTAGAAGAAGGAGAAAAAATTGGGGAAAACTAGGGTTTTGTGATTTGGTAGAAAGATGAAAATTTATAGTGACGATGAGGATTTTAATGGTGATGATGAAGTGGGTGCATCTACGAATCACCAATAAAACTCCGAAAGAGAGTTCGATCCTACCAATTTGGATTATTTGTTGGATGAACACGAACGTGTAAACTAAGGCATATTTGATGAATTTACTCAAGCAAATGAAGAA
This sequence comes from Papaver californicum, assembly GCA_023531435.1. Taxonomy (NCBI): domain Eukaryota; kingdom Viridiplantae; phylum Streptophyta; class Magnoliopsida; order Ranunculales; family Papaveraceae; genus Papaver; species Papaver californicum. The sequence continues at coordinate 5,208,732 of JAJJMC010011347.1, read as the reverse complement.
TCTAACCGGAAAAATAAAGGTCTTAATGCTTCCAATCATCAAATATACGTTATTAGGATCCCCAAACATGTTTTGGAACCTTATAATCGCCCAAAAATGGATTTTTTATAAAATTTTAAGCTGTTTTCTGGGCTATGTTCTACCCAGAATCGTTGGATAAGATAACGCCGTATCCAACGTAACTATATCAGCTGGAGAATATGAACCGTAATTGGTGGATGTGGTCATGAACAACGATTGATTCTGGTACATATTTTGGCGGTATTGGTAGGTCAAGTAATCGACATTTATGGACTCATTTATCGAACGATTCCATCCCTTGAAGATTTTCCCAAAATTCTCCAAAAACAGAATCGTTCGATAAGTGTTTTTCTGTACGCCGATTCTAATTGAAAACCTATCCAGAAAGCTCCAATTTGTTGAATGCTAGAATCGACACAAGAGTCAGTTCACGTGTACCGATTCCAGCCTTTGGGATTTTTTTTTTAAAAATGTAGACAAGGCAGAATTGATCGATATGGGAGAACAAAAAGGACGATTCTTTAGAATCGTTCCCACGATTGTCCCATGCCCACCGATTTTGTTAGGCTAATTTTTTTCGATATGTATTGTAGATTGTTGAATCACTCGGCAGCGATCAACCTGAACCCGTGTCTCGGATGGGCCCTGATACTTCTGACCACTATTACACTGATTTGGTGTGGGAAAAGAGAGACGATGCAAAGCAATGGTTTGTGGACAAAGGGATAGAGATCAAACAAGCATTAGTCTTAGGTAAATGTTCGAGGAATGATCGTTTGGAAATTTTTTGCGAGAGAAGTGGCAAGATTGAAAGTCACTGGGCAAAGGAAAAACCGTATGTGAAGAAGACGCAAATGGTCTACATTACTAAATCAAAGAAGCATGAGTGCCCGTTTAAGATTATAGTGCATAGACGCGATAGTGTATACAAGCTATTTAGAGTTTTGAATGGTTGTCACAATCATGATGATCCAGAATCTCTTATTGGACACGCTGCCGTCTGTGGGTTAAAACCACATCAAAAATCAACGGTAAAGTTGATGAAGACTACACCAAGTAATATCCTTAGGAAGATTAAGGAGGATGATCCTAAAATTTTTTCCACTTTGAGGCAAATCTACGCGGAAAGAACAAGCATCAAGATGACGAAATGGGATGGTAGAGCGGTTATGGAACAACCTCAGTGGTTAGCCGAGCAACATAACTACATAATGAAGAAGCAGGTGGTGGACAGGAAATTGACTCGTATTTTCTTGGAGAATCCGAAGATGATCCAATTGGCTCAATGCTTCTATCAAGTATTGTTGATAGATTATACTTACAAGAAAAACAAGTACAACATGCCGTTGTTAAACATATGTGGCCACACTTTGAACAAACAAACTTTCTCGGTGGCATGGGGTTTTATGGATCGGGAAAATGAGGTGAGTTTTATTTGGATGTTGGAAACCTTGACAAAGATTTACCGTAGCGATCAAATGCCTAGGATCATAGTGACGATTAAGGATCAAACACTAATGAATGCAATAAAGGTGGTTTTCTCGGATGCCAACCAATTTTTTTGTACATGGCACACACAATGCAACATCAGAGTGAATTGCAGGGGCCATATCCAGAGGCCAAAACCACAGAAGGGTACTGCCGTGAGAAGGCTGAGGATGATCGTCTTAGTAAACTAACTCGGGAGGAACGAGAGGAAGAGAAGAAGAGAATGACACAAGAGTACAAAGATAATGAAGTGAAATGGAAAGATTTTCAGCATCATTGGGATTTGATGGTACATTCGATGTCTGAGGCAGAATACAAATCTTTTTGGAGAGTTTCAAATATGTTTAAACAAAGGTTGCCGAGAAAATCGGTGGTTTATTGCGTGAAACAATTGTTGGATCCACATAAAGAAAAGTTTATGTACACGCATACCTACCAACATATGTATTATAATAATGATGCGACAAGTATATCGGAAGGGTCTCATGGACGATTGAAAAAACTACTTCGGGGGAGTCAAAATAATGTGGTTACGGTACAAGAAACTATCCATCAATACACCATGAAGGATATCAACAATATTCAGATCAAAATGGAAGAGAGTAGGATAAAAGTTGTGACCACGTACTCCTATGATTACGGTACGTTGCTAAGGGGTATTTATTATAGGGTGTCGCATTGGGCTATCCATTATATGATAAATGATTATAAGTATTTTGAGGATAACGAGCACGTGCAAAAGAAGATTGTTTGTTCTTGTAAGATGATGATGGCCATGGGATTCCATTTTGGAAGCAACCTACTTTCACACCAAGCCCGATAGAAGATGCAAGTCAATCATTTGTAGATATGGATCTTGGGAAAAAAAGTAATCGAGGGCTACTCCAACAAGAACAATTTGCAACGACAAATTTCAATGTCCGACTTGGTCCTTGCCGTTCACCCACTTATGCAGCCGGTTGAAGAACCAACTAAGCTACCATCGACGGGTAGACCACTTACCAAATTGGATAAGAAGCAAGAAAGGAAAGAGTACAAGGCGGCGATGAGCAACCAAAGATACCCTTCACTACATGAGCATACCGAGGCTATGTATGAACAAGCTCTCACTCCAAAGAAAAGGGGTCACCCGAAGAAGCAAGAAAGTGGACCAAGTGGGCAAGAGCATACCGAGGCTATATATGAAGACGCTCCCGCTCCAAAGAAAAGGCGTCGCTCGAAGAAGCAAGAAAGTGGACCAAGTGGGAAACACGCCAAGGCAAGGAAAAGGTTCTCATCGTCCCTTCGCAAGAAAGTCAAGCGAGTACAAGACGAGTACGACTAAAAGGGGAAGCAAGGCAAAAGGTTTCCATGGATTCCCCACAAGAGTTGTTGACTATAAAAGATGCAGTTGGTTATCAAGTTACACCTAGGGATGTGTGGGTTAGACCACATCGAACGTGTTATACGAATTCCATGAGTATCTTACGAAACTCCCTTCAGTCATTCATCCCTACGTATTATCTACCGACGACGTGGATGGGGATAAATTTTTTGGATTTCACGTTGCGTCCGAACAAATAGGCCATTTAAGTTTGGCGGATGATGAGAACCTAACCAAATGCCAATATTTTAGAAAGATGATGGCCTTACGTCTATAAGAAGACAAGGAATTTTACATCTCGATGATTAGGGAAGGTACACTGGAAGATAAAGAAGTTGATTTCGACGAATTGGTTGCTCGTGTTCAAGGGCCGAAGAGGGATGAACCAATTACCAATAAGCATTGGATGACTGATAGACATATTTATGTGTCTAATTTGTTCCCAATCTTTATAGTATTGGAACTCAATTTTGTACTAATATTGTTATTTTATTGTATTTGTAGGTATTTTTAAAGAATAAACTCTTGTAGAAAAGTTGGCTAAAAAGTGTCAAAAGCACCCAAGAAATTATTAAAGGCATCCTTGAGTTGGATAAGGGCACCCCGGTTGATAAAGGCATCCATCATTTGGTTTAGGGCACCCCACCTTCTGAATTTCAAATAATGTTTGGCGGGGTTTTATCTTCTCAAAATAATAGTGTGAACCGGAGATTGGAAAAGATTTAACAAAATATATTCTTGTCTTAATTAAAAAGAGTTTTGAAAATCTGGGATACTAAGAATCAAAACAGGATTTATTACTTAAACTCATGAGACGAAAAATATTCGCTGGAACATATCTTGTTTGATTTAGCACCATTATACCCGAGTAAGGAAACGACATCATCTTCTCGAGTTATAAGGAAATACTGTCGAGAAGAAAATCAAAAATCACCGAGAAAATATTTCCAGTGAATGATCTTTAAAGAAAAGATTTGATTCGAGAAGATTTGGAAGTTATTAGGGCTTGATGATGGTGTATTACAAATAGGAGAAGTTGAGAACAACTTGTGGGGGGGCTGGCAGAGGCCAGAAACGAAATAAATCAAATCCAGAAAAATTCTGCTCGTGATGAAGAAGATGAAGAAACTGTGAAAAAAGGTTGAAGAAAGCGTTGCTAAAATATTTAAACAAAGCAACGTTTATCTTTATTTTGCAACGTTTATCTTCAGTGAAACACTTTTCCCTCTGTAACAGTGAGTTCGCTACGCCTAACAAACGTTGCGAATTTCCTGTTTTCATTATTTTCACTCTTTTTCATCATACTTCGAGCCATGAATCATTATTTTGAGCAAGTGATTAATATGAGGAGCTAAACCCCTTTGCTGAGGCGACAAAGGAAGCCATTGTTCCAAGAAAAGTGGTATATTTCTATTTTAATTGATTTTTATAATTTTTTTTATGATTATTTGCTTTGATTAAAAATTGATTTAAGGATTTTTATTAAGCAGTTGTGATGTCTTTTGATAGAGCATGCTTAGACTAGGATTTTTGATGTTCTATACTTTCGATTTACAATTATTACTTTGATAATCTACCTTTTCAACATATTAGAATCACTTTAAATGTAATGAATTGCATGTATATTGATTAGACTGAATCACTTTAATTGGTTAATGGTGGAATCCTGAGTCTCAGTGCTTCTTTAATCTTGATACCAACTTTGTTTTGAGTTTTCTAGTTTAATTATTAGAGTTTGAACTAAAATCAATCTTCACAAGTTCGAGAGTTTCAAACCCATTCTTAGCACATCTACAATCCATTTCAGTTTTTGGCGCCGGTGACGCGAACTTGTTTTTAGATCTGTTTTTAGTTTTTTTTAGGTTAGTTAGTTTAGTCAGATTTTTATTTTTTTTATTTGTTCTGTTTTACGTTTTTGAGTATTTTTCTTTATATTAGGTTTTGGATCAAAAAGAAATTGGAGTCAAAGATTATATTGATTGATTAAAGACTTGGAGTCAAAGATAAATCGAAATGAACGGAAAAAGAAGACAATTTTTTTTATAGTTTTTTTAGGGTTTTTATTTTTCTTTGTAGAAAATTGTATTAGGAAATTCTTATTATTTTATTATTTTGTTTTTTGACTATTTTTTGACTTTGGACTTTGGAACTTTTGGACGTTTGGACTTTTGGACATTATTATTATTTTTAAACCCTATGGAAAGGTAATTTAAATTTAAACTGCAATAGGGAAGGACAACAATTACGATATTGTCTCGGCCCCTCGGGTTCGTACACTGACATAGGAGTAGGTGGCCCGAGTCGACTACCACCGATTCATCCCCCCTCTGGTACGGGAGGTAAGACTCGATCAACCCACGAATCCCCTTTCAGTGGGTTTACTGTAGTCCTTCGTATGCATATATGTTGAGGAACTGAATACGTATTTATTTTCTAGTAAAGGGGACTGGCCATATAAGATAAGAACTCGGTTTTCATCACCGTTTCCTTCTTGCCCGCCTTAGAAACACGTTACCTACACGAACCTAAGTTATTAAAATTTGATTAGAAATAGACCGATAGGGTAACGATCTTATAAGAAAGTCATTCAAAAACCTGTATTGGCTACTCTGTTAGCCTAACTCAAAGTTCAGGAAGATTATTTTAAGTAAATTCGAGCCGTCTTATAACCCAAGGAAACGTTGCCAAAGAGGCAGGGTTATTAAAGATCCTTAAAGCTTATCCTGTTTCTATTCGACTTAATATAATTCGGATCGTTCTAAGAGATTTGCTAAAACTGTAACTAGTTGCCTTTTAGAAGAATAAAAGTTGGTCTAGAAACAATATAAGTGGAGCCATCATGCTTTTTGCTTTCTAGATTTAGTAGGTTTGATTTGGTTGAGTCGTCCTTGTTTGTGTATGTTTAGAACCCCCTTCCTGTTAGGATTTATTTTTTTAGATTTTTTGTAAATATATTAGGAAGTTCACTGTGTAGGTTCACTTATTTTTCAGGTTTTATCAACAACACCTCTAAGGAATGACTGAATAAATACGAGCCTAACATAACACTTTGGGATGAATTGGTCGAGCCAGAACAAATCAAGGGTACAATAGTTTTGAATTAAGTATTTATCTTTTGTTAACTAATGAACTATCGGATCTTCATGGTTTGTAGCTTTTATATATTGAACAAACACTCTTAATGAATGAAATGGATTTGTTTTTTGGTTACTTTGAATTGTTGTTGGAATTTTTTTAAACAAAAGTAGTTGCAGGAAAAATTTAAAATGAGTTACCCAGAATCGGTGGATACGACACATACGTATAGATCGATTCTGAATCACATATACAAGAGAATCTTTCAGAATCGTTGGATGCATAAGTATTTTTTCCACCGATTCTGGATCTATTGCAAAAACCTGCAATTGTCACAACAGGTGCAGCTGGAATCGATTGACACGTAAGTGGATTGTCCACCGATTCTGGATCACAATTGCAAAAACTTGATATTCTTTACCACCAATAATTTAACGTTACAACGAATAACGAACTTCAAACCATTCATATAACATATTAAACCATAAGTTAATCCATCCATCCACCAACAAAATAAAAATAAGTATCCGAATAAAACAAGACAAACTAGGTAACACAACAAGTCGTAGTTTAGGATAACTAACAGGTATTAAAAACATTGATTAGGTATCATCCGCAGGAGGAGCGGAACCATCAGATCCACCATCAGCAGCATCGGCAACACATCTTCAACAACAACCTCTTCAAGTATTGCATATTCTCCAATTAGAAATATCCTCTCTTAAAACAGATGTTATTTCAATCATCTCCTCAAGCTATTCCACTGCCAACAAACACTGAGTTCTAGGATTTCTTCCATTTTGGTCTGGATGGGGAAGCTGAGGTCGTGGAAAACCTTTTTCTGTGGCCTATTATCAATGCCACATTGACTTGTTGGACCATAACCTTTTTTTGCGACCATCCATAATGGCTATACAAATAAACAAATTAAACACCAAAGAATTCAATCAATAATCCTCTAGTTGAAGCAATTAATAATCAACAACAATAATCTTTAGTTAAATCACTAACAAAAAAATTGTGTATATAATGAACAAAACAAACTCGTTGGATAAAACCATATTTATCCAACGATTCTAACTGTAAAAGCTATCAGGAAAAGACCAAGCCAGAATACGTCTAGATACTGGTTCTTCTTACTAATAAAACACAACAAATTTCATATACAGAATCGTTACATATGGTCTATAATAAGCAATGATTCTTATCATGTAGTAGTAAAACATGAAAGCAAAGGAATCTGTGGATAATAAGATGTCTTATCCAACGATTCTAGTATAGAAAAAGTAAAAAAAAAAAGCTAAAATCTTTGGATATGTTCTTCCGTATCCAACGATTCTGGTAATGGTAGCTTTGTACGAGGAATATGAAACGAGAATCATTGGATATGGATCCATAGTATCCAACAATTCTGGCGCATGTTCTTCGTGAACATGAAGAACACAACCAGAATCGTTGGATACGATGGATCCACATCCAACGATTCTGGAGAAAAACAGAAATTTAATTCATGAAAATGAAGATTTCTACACATGGATCTATCACAAATGCTATTATAAGAAAGAGTTTATAGAGATTTACCTTGTAGTTAACTCCGGATGATGAGATTTTGTTTTTCGAAAAGCTAGGGTTAGGGTTTTTAGGTTTTTGAGTTAGAGGAAACAAAAAGTTTTTTTTTTTGTTTTTGTTTTTGATTTAGATTTTGTTTGATTTTGAATGTAATGAAACTAAGATTTATTTATTTATTTATATTTTGATTTAAGTATTATGGGTAATTAATGAATAGAGGGTAGTTTAGTAATTTTTATAATAGCTAAATAGACACCCTTATCTCATGTTCTAGTTGGGAACAAAATTTAGTAGGACCAAAATAATTTCCATAAGTCCCAATATACCCAGGATAAAAAAACCCCAAATAATGGTGAATTGTTAAAGATGTTAGTTTTAATGGCTCAAATTGACCCCCTCATCTCTATCTCATCAGAGGATGCAATTGTGTGCTATTCAGGCAATAACACACAATTGTTTCTATTAAAACTTTTTATGATTGGTTGTCAGCTAATAATGTGTGAATATGCCTCTGTTCCCACAAGCTTATTTGGATCAAACATGTACCACCAAAAGTATAGTTCTTTGTGTGGTTGGGATTGCGCAATTCCATTTCAACCATTGATAATCTAAATAGAAGAGAGTGCAATGTTCAAGAGAAACAATGTTGCCTTCGTGCAGAGTCGAAAGAAAATATTAGTCATCTATTACTGCATTGTAATTAAGTATACTTCAAATCCATGGAACCATTTTATAATCGTTATTAGCCAAATATTAGTGCAGTCTAATTCATTAATACATGATCTGTTGGCCTGCAAATTTAGAAAAGTTAGAGGTAGAGGAAGGAAATTTTGGCCCATAATTTTCTTTGCTATTTGATGTGGGTCATTTGAGGAGAAAGAAATGTGAGGATTATAACGCACAAAAAAAAAGGGACGCTGTCACTTTTGTTAGTGTGGTAAAGAGCTCAATGTTTATTTTGACAACCAATTCAAAATGGTTAGATTAATTTTGTTTACGGGAACTTACAACACACGAGAAAACAATGCTTAACTGTAATTATGATTAATGGTTATTCTCTTTGTTTGTAATATTATTTCTTTTTTCCTAATAAAATTATTAATATTTTCCCCTCATAAATAAAATAAAATAATACTCCTTGTTTGTACTAAAAATTACTTTTAGGCATGAACGATTGATTTGATGATGACGATGATGAAATAAGACTAGAACATCAAAAATAAATAATGGAGATGAGAATTTAACGTGGTTCGACGAGTTATGCCTACGTCCACAGATGAATCCTCTAAGGGAGTGAAGTTTTATTGATATAAATATTACAATGGTTTTTCTCCTGGTTAGAAAACATATAGAGAGAGCTCTAAACAGATGAAATATGGTGAAAGTGGGTAGAAATTATGTTATCCTCTTTGAGATGGATTTCAGCCTCTATTTATATGCAGAAACCAAATCTAGTTGTAGTTATCAAAACAACCACCTAGATTTATAGTTATCCTAAATAACCACCTGGATTTGTACTTATCCTTTAATATTTATATCTATCCCATAAGATCCATGTCTATCTTCTCCATATTTGTGTTTATCTTGAAAGATCCTTGTGTATCTTCTCAAGATTTATGTCTATCTTGGAAGATCCATATATATCTTCACAAGATTACTGTATATCCTGGAAGATCCTTGTCTATCTTCTCAGGATTTATGTTTATCCTGGAAGATCCCTGTCTATCTTCTCAAGATTTGTTTCTATCTTGGAAGATCCTTATATATCTTTCTAAGGTTTATATCTATCTTAATCTGACTTCCAAAATAAGTCAATTAGGCTTCTCTAATAAGCCAGACCGGGCTTCTAATAAGCTAAATGGGTTTCTATCATAACCCAATCATGTTTCCGTAATAAACCAACGAGCTTCTATATTAAGTCAATTGGGCTTCCAAAATAAGCCCAGAATGTCTCTATGCTTGACTAATGGACTTCTATAATAAGTCAACTTGGCTTCCTCAATAAACCCAGAATGTCTCTATAATAGACTAATAGACTTCTATGATAAGTCAACTGGGCTTCCTTAATAAACCCAGAATGTCTCTATAATAGACTAATGGACTTCTATAACAAGTCAACTGTTTTTACTCAATAACCCCAGAATGTCTCTGTAATAGACTAATGGACTTCTATAATAAGTTAACTGGGCTTCCTCAATAAACCCAATATGTTTCTTTAATAAACAAGATAGGCTTTCACAATAAGCCAGCGGAGCTTCCAAATTAAGTAAGACTATAAGTATGAAACGGCATGTGCAACTCACGCGTGTACTATTTGATAATAGTACAAACACCCCCGTTTGTTAAAAATTGAGTTATTTCAAGTTTGCATAATTCTTAAGGTAGGGAGGAGAGGTATATATATTAGGTACTTTCAATTATACCCTTAGGAGGCCAAGCACTATAGTGTGGCTTTTCTTTTGGCTATAACCTAATTATAGCCAAGCAAAAGATAGAGCCAAAAACAACTACTATGAGAGTAAAAATTAACTTGGATTACTGAGACGGATACTGGGTTTCCATCAGCATAGTGCTTTACGGGAACTGGGTATCCGTCTCGCTCAACTGGTTGACTTGACCAGACGGATACCGAGTACCCGTCTCACTCAACGAGTATCTGTCTCTATAGATTTTTTAGACAGTAAAACGCGCGTTTCTCCTCATTCTACACTTCCATTTTTTTTTCCTTTCTCCTCCGCTCTGAAAACCTTTTTCCCCTCTTTTGATTTTCAAGGTGTTTTAGGTCGAGTTGTTGCGTGAAATTAAAAGGGTTTGATCCATACTTATATGGGAGCCACAATAACATAATAGTATCTAAAGAGATTTGCAACACAATATGCCACTATTTTGGACCAACATACTCGCGCGAACCTACTCCTCAGAGATTGCTAGCTGAGAATGCCGAACGAGGATTTCCTGGAATGTTAGGTAGTATTAATTGTATGCAGTGGCCATAGAAGAATTTTCCGATACCTTGGCAAGGAACATATCAGGATAAAGAGAAGTACTGTTCTCTGGTGTTAGAGGAGGTGGCATCATATGATTTATGGTTTTGGCATGCCTTTTTTGGAATGCCTGGGGCAAATAACAACTTGAATGTTTTGGCATACTCATCCCTTTTTGGTAACATGCTCAAGGGTATAACCCCTCATGTAATTATTTCATCAACGATGACCCAAAATTGACTACTATTGTACAAGCTTTCTCTCGAACATTGGATTATCCAAACTTGGTAATATTCAACATGTATCGAATGGCTAAAAGGGAGGATATCGAGTATGCTTTTGGAGTGGTAAAAGGGAAATTTAGAATCGTCGGATCGCCCTGTAAGTATTGGAAATAAACTGACTTGAACCTAATTATGAAATGTTGTCTTATTTTGCACAACATGATTATTGAGTATGAATGTCGGGATAGGGAATGGGCTGCAGTTGTTCCTATTCCAATGCCGAAGCCTATTGATAATCGTCCTGTTTTTATTGCATGTTTAAAAAACCTTCAATTGCACCTCCAGTTAAGGATTGATGTTGTTGCACATATTAGAATACGTCCTTTTAGAGGAGTAGTAAACCCAACACAACCAGATAGAGGTTCAAGTTTGGAAGGTTCAAATATGGAATATGTACAAGTACCTTCATCACATGGAGAATCTGATGATACAACGTCATTAGATGAAGAAAAATTTCCTTATCAAACCGAAGAAGGTACATTTGATTATTAGGGTCAAGGTCCAAACGATGATGAAGATGGTGGAGCTCAATACTATGAACATGTTATAGATGGGTATGAGAACGTAGGTGAACCTTCTTATGAAGATGGATACACAGATGAAGAATACGCCGATTCCGATAAAGCCAAAGATGAAGATGATATTAAATATGAAGACGGAGATTCTGATGGATATGGAAGTGCATACTTGAACCAACCTTAAAATAAAAATAGTTACCAAAAATGGTTTGTTTATGTTTGTTGCAGTTTTAAGTTTGAATGAATGTAAACTTTGACCTCATTTTATTTATTTAGGTTTGATTGTGGTTGTGATATTAACGATTCCATTAGATGAGTCACTGGACCTCAACGAATATGTTTTTCCAAAAATATTACTTTATCAACGACTCCTTTCCAAATGTCTCTATAAATTCACATCTTCTTCACACCTTCTTCACTTCTTCTGCACCAAATATCCACTTCACTTTTAGTTATAATCCATTAAAAACAACATTTTCAAAGTTTTAATGGTTAGCTTTGATCCAGCAAAAGATTTAATTATTTGTAAAACTTGGATCACCCAACAATCTCACCCTGACGCTCGACAATGAGCTTTACCAACTGAAACCTTCTGGAACCTAGTATGGCATTACTACAAAATAGATTTTGGAAATTCTCGTCAAAGAACAATGGAAAACATAAGAGATAGGCATCTTGTAATAATGAAGAATTTATGCTTTTTATATGCCTCAAATCAAGTATTTTAACAACTTCTTATGTCCTGAAGCAATGACCCATAAATTACTTGTAAATCTTCTTCTTGTTACTTATTGAAATTTTACTTTATATATCTTTCAACTGTAAAACACTAATCTTAATGTTTGTGTATTGCAGGAGAGACTGGAAAAAAGCAAGTACCATGAACTAAAAGGAAAACAATTTGAATTTGATGAGTGTTATCAGTTTTCAAAAACAAAGTTTCCTGATCTACTTACATTCATGAAAAACCATACTATTGGGGGAGATTCCAATGAAGACTAAGCTCGTTAACAACAGGTTTTGTGGGTACATCTCTTTGTAAACCCTCACGAGACACAACTCGTCCACCAGGGTCGCTTGGTGGTTTAAAGGTTTGTCACACATGTTAAATGTAATCGTGCTTCCTACAAAAGTGAATTAGGGTTTTAATTAAGTATTGTAATGTGCTTTCGTTATTTGTACTTCAACTAGTGTAATTTCTTTTACAATGAATAAAATAACGACAATATCATAAATAACTAATATAAATTATTCAAAACAACATTATATCATTAGGTGTTAAGATATCTTATTTTTATAGGAGACGTGGTTGCACTTAACACGTGCAACAAGCCTTTAAACCATAAGGTGGCCCCAATGGACGAGTTTTGTCTCGTGAGGGTTTACAAAGATATACCCACAAAACCTAAAATCAAACCAGTTACTCATCATCGTCGGAATTAGCAGGACTTTGTTCTTGTGCTAAAAGTTTCGGGTTCATATGAGGAAAAATGTCGATCATCGTTGAGTAACAATGATTAAAATGGAATGGCATCTTGTTTTTTTTTTTCAAGATATACAGAACGGGAAGCTTCCTCCTACAATAAAAAACCAAAAAATATTCAATAAGTATATTTTGGAAAGTACTCTTAAAATAAAATCCAATTAAAATTGATTATCGAAAACTGATTTCTGATCGAGCTGCAGCTGGGATTGTCTGGGTTCCCAACAATTTCAGTAAATATTTGGAGAACCTGGGTCCAGAATAACGCCAGGGAGATATTGAGACCGGCTGTAACATGCGAAACATAATAGTAAGACCAAACAATATTTTGTTCTTGTTCTTCAATATAATTAGCCATTATTACTAGGAGTAGTAAAGATTATAAAATAACAACGAGGAAAAGAAAGGAGTAGATGGGTATGAGAACTTGAGAATTTTGTGTGTGTTAGACTGGACGAGAAGTGTTGTATTTATAAAGATAGAACAAATAAATACCAACACTGTGAACATCAACCATATCCAATGATTCATAAGGTGAACATTGATTTTAATAATAGAAGACATGCCAACCTGATATTTTCAGTGTCTAGTCTTTTATCGTATGGTCATTCTTAATTGACACAATGGGTCCACCGCTGGTCTTTGAAGTGTCTAGTTTTTTATCGTGTTGCAAAGACTAGTGACGCAATGGGTCCACCACTAGTCTTTGCAGTTATTGTAGTCTTGTCAAGTCAAGTAGGAGACAAGTAAAAATGCTGATATTTGTAACGTCTAGTCTTTTATCGTGTTGTCATTCTGAAACAAAAGCAATGGGTCCACCACTAGTCTTTGCAGTTGTTGTAGTCTTATATTTGCAGCCCTTTGTGGGTAAAAATAAAATAGTTGTTCAATTAATAAAAACCAACATCAATTATTCAAAACAACAATACATCATATTCCTGAAATTCAAACCGCTAGTCACACTAAAACACAACGACACTTAATCAGTCCATTCCACCAAAAGACACATTGGACATTTCCAGAATTATTTTCCATACGTGTTTTTTGCTTTAGAAGTGTTCATTTTCATATAAGTGTTATAATTAGGCATTGAGCATTCAGTAACATTAGAGCATTCAAATTGACCATTCCATATTATGTTTGGACAATGCTTGGTTTGGTGACCTTATTCTCCACAGTGGTTGCACACACACACGTCTTCAAATCGGCTTTAATTTTGAAGTTTTTGCGTAGTTCATTTACCTTTTCATCTTCTTTAGCTCACAACATCATCTAGCAACTATGCATCTTCACGAAAATTTGGATATTGACATTGCAAATACCTAATCTTTTCCGGTTGTAGTTCAATGACCATTTTGATACCAGGACAACCTACTTGCGGACACTTAGAATACATCCAGGGGACAACATAATGGAAAAACCTCTTTTGCTTCCATACATAATATCTGTTTTCCTTTGCTTTTACAATACATATTGAAGGTAGTGGAGTTGCGAATGCTTTGGGTAAGTTGTGTTTAGAATAAATGATAGAGAGTGGTGGTTTTATACGAAATATAATCGTTATGTAACCGTTGATATATCCGTTGGATGTAAGGTTTAAAAAATATACCCATTATGTAACCGTTGTTATAGCCGTTTGATGTAAGGTTAAAAAAATATAGCCGTTATCCTTTTATGCATATAAATAGGATAACCCATCCTCCATCATACACTAATTCATTCAAACAAATCCTTCTCCATCATACACTACTTCATTCAAACAAATCCTTCTCCATCATTCACTGCTTCCTTCAAAATAAATTCTACTATAATGGGCAACCCATCTTCATCAACTACCAAATCAATTGACGAAAGAGAAAAAGAGATACACAAAAGAGCCGACAAACTAAATAAATAAACGGAAATAGATGCAGATGTTAAGAGAGAGATCGGATGGGTTAATTTTTTTTACATCATGTTAGATCTTCCGGAAGATCATCGCCTTCACAAACTTTTCTGAAATCTGGTTAAGTTGGGTCATTTGATGCCCAAGTGGGACGGTAAGTACGGGAAACCACCTCTAGATTATGGGTATGGGTATGTTTCTTCTCACACGAGTATGGTTAGAATATTGTGCGAAAAGTACAACGAGTTTCTAGCTAGACACAAAGGGGACATGTTTACAGCGCAAGAAAAATATACCAAATGGAGAGGCGAACCGTTTCATGATTTTGAAGCTACAAGTATGATGGAATCTCGTACCGGGAAATAAAGAAATATTTATCTCTTTGTCGGGGCTTAATACTATGTTATCCAGGTATAAAGATATAATTTTAAGTTTTTATCTTTAATGAAAAAATGTCTTACTTTTCGAGCAGTTGTAATTTCAATTTTTAATTAACAAAGATTGT
Organism: Papaver californicum; assembly: GCA_023531435.1. Lineage (NCBI taxonomy): Eukaryota > Viridiplantae > Streptophyta > Magnoliopsida > Ranunculales > Papaveraceae > Papaver > Papaver californicum. The sequence continues at coordinate 5,193,557 of JAJJMC010011347.1, read as the reverse complement.
TTTAAATCAGTGATTACTTTTTACATATATCCGTTGATGTTAATTCAAACAATAGATTCGTTGGTTAAAGTTTTCATCTGTCAAATATAATTACTCGAAATTTAAATTTTTTATTAACTCAAACAACAACTACATTATAAATTCATTAAAATTAACAATAACACTATTACTTCAAAACTAAACATGAAATTTAAAGAACTAAACTGAAAATTAAAATACTAAACTAAATTAATTCTTTATGGGAAGCCATTTAGAGTTGGATCACTTCATCATCCTCCGAAACATCGATGCCGATTATATTCAACCTTTCCAAAATATCATTTTGTTTCTTTCGATAATATTTTCGCTCTTATGGGGCCAGGTTTCTAAGATCCATACCCATGATTGTATTATCTTGTTGGGCTTGCGATTGAGACGACATTTGTTGGTTATGTGATAAGATATCAATGATCTGGGCTTGCTGCCGTGTTCTTTTATCTTCATTTTTTAATCGTGATTGTTTAAATTACTCGAATATATCTACAGTTTGTTTATCGATACTTGATTTATCAATCTTGCCTGAAGTACCACCTCTTTGTCCCCTGAAAAGATCCTGCTCGCGATCCTTCTTCAACCTTACTTCTTTTTTAGCCTTTTTGGTCACTATAAGCCTCGCCATATGCTTGTAGTTCCAACAAATCTCTCTATTAGGTAGTACTTCAGTCATATTTTGTGCTGCTGTAAAGTCTGTATGCTGGGAAAAAATATTGTTTTGCTCAACAGTGAGTCGATAATCAAACCCAGGATGATGTTCTCTCATAATTTCATAACTAGCATCATATTTGAACGGTTTCCCAATTTGGTATTGAAATTGCTCCTGACATCTCGAGTCTAAAACATTGATTATTACCTATCGAAAATAACTTGATTCAATTATACAACTTACCAAATCTTCATGTGTAGCACCGCTTCTAGTTTGCCGATATATAGAGTTAAGTACCGACACAAATTCTCTCACGTCTTTTTTGATTGCTTTCATCTTAGTTTTTAAGGATTTTGGGTCCCTTTCATAAGCATTTCCGTTAAGAGATACAAAGACTTCGTGAATACGTTCCCAAAATATAGCAGATACTTGCTAAGAACCAATGATTTCATCAACACTCACAGAAACAAAAGCATTGCAAGATCAATATATTCTTTTTGAAAAAAATTCATATTAACCATATTGAACTAATTAAGAGAAGAGAATTTGAGTTATATATGGTAATGGAAATTTAATAAAATTTCAATTTGATTTAGTCAAAATGATAAATTTGAGGGGATTTGAGTAGGAAATCAAGTTAAAAGAAATTGATTTGGTGTGATTTGAGAAGAAAAAGAGGTTGCTATATATAGTAAAAATTTCTCAAATTTTTTAAAAAATATATCCGTTGGGATCCGAGGGTGGAGAAGATATAGCCATTAATAGTAATGGATGGCCAAGATCAGGTGTGAGAGAGGTGTAAGGAAAAAAAGGTCAAACAAATAATATCACTGAAAACGGATTCTGGGAATCCGTCAATATAGTGGCGGAAACTTCGTATCCGTCCCACCTCAAAGACGGATACTTGATATTCGTAAAGTGCCTTTTTTACTGGATACTTGGTATCTGTCCCATATCATTTGGCTATAAATGGAATCAGACGTGTGTACTTTGGTAGCGAAGCCAAAGCTCTGAGCCACATTATAGCTAAGCGATGACCCATAGTGGTTGTGTTTTGCTAATGTGGCTAAAGCCAAGTGAAATGCACTACCATAGTGCTTGGCCTTAAAATAATAAAATAGTAAAATTTAGAAATGATATATCTCAAATTATATCACGGATATTTGTAAATTTTATAAAGTTGACAAACATTTTAAAACACCTACTAATAAATAGAAACATGATTATCAAATTATACATATTTCTTATACTAATTAATCAAAAAAATAATTTTAAAAATATTAATTTGTTTAATAAAATAATACAATTTTTAACGAATAAAATTTTAAGCTAAATAGCTCAGTATAGAAAAGAGCAAAAGGAGTAATAAATAAAATATATATTAAACAAAGAACACAGAAGTACTAAACCAGAAATAGTTTAACCAAAGGCATACGAGTGGACGAGTTATTATTCTTCTAGCGTGCCAAATAAAAAGGAACTACAAATCTCTAAAGTCCGCCCACCAAAAAGATAAAATCTCTAATACAAAAAAGTCAAAAGCTAAATTTTAGATATATGATTCTTATTATAATTATTTAGCCAACTCAAAAGTCGAAAGCAACAATAGTCAGTTAATATGTCAATTCTCTCACCAGAAACCTTTTCTTCTTCTTAGAAACTAAACCAGATTATCTAGGACGATCATAACACTCCGTTATCACTTATCGTGCAATGTTGCAATCTCTGACATTGGGCGGTGTTTCACTCTCGCTCGCATCTATAAGTCTAAGCGATGACTTGTTAAATTCTCTAGGCATTCTTGATCACTTACAGTGCTCTATCTTCCTCTCAAGTCTTTCCTTTTAAGTTGATACAATATGAAAAGGAGAAAGAACGGTACATGCCGACTGTGTAGTATGTACCAACCACGTATACACTCCACATAAAATGGAGAAAATCAAGAAATGAGGATAGATATCAAATTAGCTTTTTTTTTTCTTTCTTTTTTTGCTTTTTATGTTGCATTGTCGAGTAGGCCATTCCATTTGTTGCTACAGACAGGTTTAGGACGAGTGCTAGCTAGTAAGGATGTTAATTAGTTGGGCGGTGTCTCAGACCCGACCTTTAGGGATAGTAGCTTAGTGCTTATCTAGACCACATCCTAAGCGCAACAACTTGGCCAACATCATGAGTGGTTGCCTGCCCATGCCTATTAGCATGGAATTTGGAAGTTTTTTTTTTAATAGTGTCATCGTTATCGCCTTCAAATCCCATCTAAATGAAAGGAAATTAGATGGATCTAAATGTCTTTCACCTATCAAAAGCTAGCTAGTTAAATTGTTGGCTAGTTAAGGTTAAGATTCCAATAGTGGAGAATTGACATAGACCGTGCATATACTAACCGAGAAACCGTCCCTTTTACATGGGGCAGTAGCCAAATTTCCTCTACCTAGTCCTACAGCTTCCCAAGTAGGCAATAAGTACAATAAGTGGGGATGGGGATAGGGAATCATAGCAACCAAATCCAAGTATCGATCGTAGCCCATACTCCATAGGAGCGAACAACCTAGCATTCCACACATATCAACTCCACTTTATGCTTTTTTTTAAAAAAAAACTCCACTGATGCGAGTGCGACCATGTGATCACTGTTTAGAATTTAGTAATCAGTCCTGGGGTGATAAGTCAACCTTTAGTGCCCTCCATATAATAATTATGGCATATGCACGGCATTGAATCTCTGGACATCCTTGCACGATACCATTATATATCCTTTCTTCAAAGAGTAACTCTTTTGAATCTCAAAGATGAGTTTGAGCAACTTCCTGACAGAGATATATTGTTGGGACAAACAGTAACATGTAATTTATCTTTCATTTTAATCGTTTTTCTCATAGCAAAATTTTGATCTTGAACCACAAATTTAGCTTTCTTTAAATCTTGTTATCTTTGACTAATTTAGACTAAATCAACGTTGTTACCTAATCTAAAAAAAAGAATCCTCACGTAGAGACTTACACATCCAATAGAGGGTTTTTTTTAGATTTAAGGATAACCAAATAATTGGATAGGGGATATCCTACACCAATAATAAAATATCTATATTACCCTTTTATCTATAAAAAATTCATTTTACCTTTCAATACCTAACTATCTAATCTAATTCAACTCTTCTTTTTCTCAACCGTAGAAACTCAACTCTTCAATTCTTTTTCTCCCCATTTTCTTCAACTTCCTGACAGAGATATATTGTTGGGAAAAAGTTTTGGGACAAATAGTAACATGTAATTTATCTTTCATTTTAATCGTTTTTCTCAGAGCGAAATTTTGATCTTGAACCACAAATTTATCCTTCTTTAAATCTTGTTATCTTTGACTAATTTAGACATAATTAATGTTGTTACCTAACCTAAAAAAAAAAACCCTCATATAAGGGCTTACACATCCAATAAAGGAGCTTTTCTAGGTTTAAGGGTAACTAAATAGTTGGATAGGAGATATCCTACACTAATAATAAAATGTCTACATTACCCTTTGTCTATAAAAAGTCTATTTTACCTTTCAATTTATTAAAATCTAAAAAAACCATAACTACCTAATCTAATTCAACTCTTCTTATTTTTAACCGTAGAAATTCAACTCTTCAACTCTTTTTCTCCCCATTTTCTTCTCCATCAAATTCATCGTCTTCGATTAATCGTCGATTCGAAATATTTATAATCGTCGATCAAATACTATAGTAAAGATGACAAATTCTACTGAAGGTATATAAGGTAGCCGTGATTTGAATCAAAATCAATCAAATAATACAAACCAAACTCATCAAGAGATTGAAGAAGAAATCGGTGGTGAAGGCAATCAAACTCCCCAACCACAACCAATCGTGTATATGAGGTATAATCCAAGAAGAACCCATCTTATTTTTCTTGTTTTTGTGATTGATTTCTTGTTTGATTGATTGATTTTAAAAAGAATTAGGTTTTCAGAAATATTTACGGTTGGGTTTTGTTCTTTAACCCAACCGTGAATCTATGTTTTCAAAATTCTACGTTTGGGTTCCCAAACGTAACTGGCTTTTTTAAATTTTACGTTTAGGTTTACTAAATTTCCAACCGTAAATTTACTTATTGAAGATGAAGATTAGATTTTACGTTTAGGTTTGACATTCAAAACCTAACCGTAAATACAAAAATAGTTACAAATTGTGTGATTTTTAGTTCGGGTTTTCTGAACCGTAATTGCATATTACGGTTGGTTACGTAAGTCTTTTACCAATCGTAAAATTCCCTGATAGCTCAACTATTTTTTTTTGTTTTTTTTTACGTTTGGGTTTTTGTACATATAGTTTTACGTTTGGGTTCGATGTGAAAATCTAACCGTAAATTTATTTAACCCAACCGTAAAAAAATCTGAATTTTCAAATTTTAGATTGTTTGGAAATTATCTAACTTGTGCTTTCAATTTGTATTGCTTGTATGTTGTAGGAATAAATATAGGGCAAAACCCAAGAACAATAGGGGTAACAACTTAACACCAATTGATCACACTCCCACCCCTCGCCACGAAGTTCATTTAGGGGTAGATAATAGAGGCTTGAGAAAGAACGATAAGAAGAAGAAGTTTGGAGGTAGGGGTGGTATCTCTAATAATAATATACTACCTCAAGAGGAATCCCATGTTTTCCAAGACTTCGAAGATCTACCGGTGGTGAGTGGAGGTGCACTTGTGATTAAAGAACCACCACAAGAGGAAGAATGTGATGATGATGAAAAAGAGACGGACGAAGAACAATTTTTCGATCAAGGCAAAGGTAAACAAATTGTTGTTGCTTCGCCTCAACCTCAAGTGAAGGAAAGAAATCCAAGGAAAAAACCTTCATCGAAAGGCAAACATATTCCCAAAGTCAAAGACGTGTTGTTGCCTAAGAAGAAGAATGGCATACTTTGGGGTGAGGCCCCAGATAAGTCTGCAATATTATTTGGTTATCCGTATTCATGGACTGCCAAAATTGCTGAGAATAGAGTAATAATCTAAAAACTTCTCTTGTTTTGTTAAATTTTTCTTTTTTTACTTCAAATTATAACTTGTTGGTATGATTTTCATTAAAAATAATTATTTTTATTCTTTGTAGGATCATACACAGGCCGTGAAGAAATTGGTTCGTCAAAGGGCTCAACATTAGACGTTAGATGAAGAATGTGAAGACGTCCGTGATCTCGTAGATGATACAAGGTTAGCTCCCGGGATTACCAATTTTATATTGGAATATGATAGTGTTACATGCACAATCTTCAGGGAACGTTATTGGACTCAAACTAATACGTTTCATCTCCCCTTCGACGAGATGAAAATAACGCTGGATGATGTCAAGTCAATTCTTGACTTAAAGTTGAAGGAAAAGCTCTGTATGAAGATTTTAGCAACAACATGTCTTGGAGTGATCTCTGTGTCCTTGTTAAATATAAACTTAGATGGGAGAGGACATAAGCCAAGTTAGAGTTTAAACTGGCTTCCAGAGATAAACCGGGTGAAGCAACGAAGAAAGGTTTAGGTATGACCAAGAAGATCTTTTTGCGTAGTCCGAGGGAGAAGTCTTGAGGAACCCTGCAGTTGGAAAATGATGGGGTCGTGATATATGAAACTAGATCTCCGCGTACAGCCAAAGCGTATCTGTTGTATATGCTCGGTACCATATTCTTCGTTGACAACTCGGGAAATAGGGTGAATGCTCACTTTCTACAGTGGTTGAAGGATCTCTAGAAGACGCATGAATATTCATTGGGCACTTCTACCCTCGCTTACCTGCTTTCCAACCTTAGAAAATCTTCGAGGGTTGGAGGAACTGAGATTTCCAGAAAAACTGGTCTTCATCAGGTAACTTATTGGGTGAATTTCAATGTTTAACTTCAAATTTTTTTACGCATTCTCTTATATTAATATTTGTTATCTTCATAGGCATGAGTCTATGACCACTTTCCAAGCGTGGATCCTAAGACGGAGTGGAACGGTGATTTTACTGGCCCTACAGGAAAGAAATTTAGATTCACCGGTACTCAGTCAAAGCGGAAAGAAGTTCAGATAACAAAAAAGAAAAGTTAAATTGATGTTTTTACTGTAGAAAATATGGTGTTTGATCCTTATTTGAATATTAACAAAGAAACAGAAGATGATGAACGTGAGTTTCGTGACATGGCAGGCTATAACGGACCTTTGTACCATCCGTTTGGGTTCGTAATGACCCACCCTCGTCGAACTCTCCGCCAATATGGCTTTTTTCAAATCAAGGTAGCAATCGAAACCTTTAAATTGTGTGTGAATGAATCCATGATCGAAAACCCCAGTATCTTGCTCAACTACACCCCAACGCCCTCGGTCGCTATTTGGAACGACTGCCATAAAATGGAATACCAAATCCAAAGGAGGGAGGTAAATCCAATTCCGGGCACGAAAGAGGCCATAAAAGATTATTTGGGTTGGTATCACCATTTTGGTCATCCTCATGTCATCAACAATGAACTAGAAGCTATGAGAATTATTCAAAGGGGTCAAGGAAACAACATAGAAGATTGTCTAATTGATGTTTGAAAAAAAGGCATATTTCAATTCGGTACGTAAATTACTTATCCTATTAATGTTTTTAAGATTTATTACAAAAGACTCAACTAATATTTGTTTTCATATGTGAATAGAAAAAGAAAGGACTTGCATTGGAAGAGACTATGACTCCATGCGTAAATAAAGGTGATGTGATGACGTTCGATCAACAAAAGGAATTCCAACACAAAATGAGGAAGCTTCATGAATCAAACGACAATGAGTCAGATCGGAGCTTAAAGAGGAGTAAAGCCGATCCAAGAGGTGCGAATACTAGCCAAAGTGAGCCGCAACCTAGTGATGAAGATATACATGATGAAGCCGAGGATGTACAATGTTGTGCTGGTCATCGTACTCGTGGTCGTGGTAGCAAGACCACAAAAAGGGTTCATCGTGGTGCTCGTAATACTCGTGTTGAAGAATCTCCTCCTCCTTCTCCTTAATGCTATCTTGAATATCTTGGTTATAACAAACTTTATACCTTATTAGATGAATTAATCCTTTGAATTTTAGTTTGAACTTTGTTCTTAGTTTATTTAAGAGTTAATGGACAAATGTTGTTCAATTTAGTTAAAATGAATGAGGAAGTTTGTATCTTAAATTGGTATAGTAATATTATGAAGAACAAGTTAGAAATCATGATTTATTTGCATAAGTTTCAAGTTTAAAATCAAACAAAAGAGAAATAAGGTCAAAAATAAAAAATTACCTTTTTTACGGTTGGGTTCGCAAGTCAAAACCCAATCGTAAAAATGGAAAAAACCAAAATTTCCAGATTTGCGGTTGGTTTTTGACTTTCAAACCCAACCGCAAAACTCTCATTCCCCCCAGACTTACGAATGGTTTTTCATACCAAAACCAATCGTAAATTAAAAGACACAGTTTTACGATTGGGTTTTGAACCCCAAACCCAACCTTAAATTTTCCTGAACCATTAATTTTTTTTTTCAAACACTTCTTTTTTTTTTTTTTTTTTTTGGTTTGATTGAATGACCCAATTTAAATCTAGTTAAAATGAATGAATAAGTTTAAACATTCGATTTTGAACCCAAATTTGACCTTAAATTCAATGCTAGAAATGATTTTTTACGGTTGGGTTTTCAGCCCAATGCCAATCGTAAATGACTACTTAGTTTTACGGTTGGATATAAAACTCCAAACCCAACCGTAAATCTTTCTGAACCCACACAAATAATGTTCCTGTTCTTACATTTTTTTTTGGTTTTTTTTTTATTGAATGACCTAATTTACCTTCATTTGAGTTATAATGGATGAATAACTTTAAAAATTGGGTTTATTTTCACAACTTTGGAGTGAAAGTAAATGCAAAAAAAAAAAAGGGTCAGAAAAAATTTACGGTTGGGATTGGGATTCAAAAACCCAACCGTAAACATGACTGAAAATGGTTTCCCAGTTTTACGGTTTGTTTTGAATCCTCCAAACCCAATCGTAAAACTTACAAAAATTTGATTCCCAGGTATACGGTTGGGTTTAGAGTGTGCGGATCCAACCGTAAAACTGTCATTCTTTTTTCCACAGACTTACGGTTGGGTTCGTGCTTCCTTTTCCCAACCGTAAATATTTTTTTTGAATTTTTGTTTCACTTTGGAAGTCCTATTTGTTTTGAAAATAGAGCCATTGGAACCTTGTACGACTATTTTTTTCAAAATAGAACCGTTGAACATCTTTTTTATATAGGAAACAAAGAAGATTAGTTGAGTATATATTAAACCCATCTTATTTTTTAAGAAATCGCACCTACATCAATCATCTTCAACTAAACTATCACTCTAATATACTAGATTATGGCTCAACCTGGGGTTCAAGATCCTGATTTTACTTTGGATGAAGATTTATGTATTTTCCGCAACTATGTATTATGTTATCCAAAAAGAGGGGAAAAACGAAGGAAATGTGGTATAATGAGTCAGAGTTATTGGGAAACCATCTATGAAAACTTTTATTCTGAAATCGGAAACCCTTATAACCGTGATCACGTCAAGTTGATTTGTCGATATGATACTATACGCAGACAAGTTAAAGAATTTACGACATTAGTTCGTATTAATTGTTAACTACGACTTAAGGGTGAAACTGACGATGAGGTTTTAGAGAGATCTATTCAGGAATGAAGAAGATGAAACATACGGCCTTTTCAATACCTACCTCATTACCACATCCTAAAGGACTTCTCCTCACTCGCAAACCTATTAATTAGTACTTTTGCAATGTCATATGGTTTAATTGGTGGTAATTTTAATTATCTATATAATGGTTTAATGATGTAATGGGTTGTAATGTGGTCTAAGTAATGAGAAAGGGGTGTTTATTTAAATTGTGTCTTTTCAGGTTCATTTACGGTTGGGTTTGAAAGGTTGAACCCAACCGTAAAATATGCTTAATCCACGTATTTTTGTACAAGTCTTATTTACAGTTGGGTTTTAAAGGTCGAACCAACCGTAAATTGGGCTTAATCAACATATTTTTTTTCAAGTGTTATTTACGGTTAGGTTTCTAAACCAAAACCCAACCGTAAATGAACCTGGATTAGTAATTTTTTTTGCTGAAAAATTACTAAAGGCAAAAACATTCCAACAAAAATACTTAATTCATTATTTGTTCCCTTCAAAATACATATGATATTATCACTATCAATATTACCTATAATTAATATGTATATATTGTCATTCCGATTCCGAGTCGGAAATAATTTGTGTGAAGACTTTCTTCGATAGTTATAATGAGGTCCAAAGTTCGAAATTTTGCTCGAACCGGTTACACCAAGACCTGGGGAGTTTGCCATCGTATCTAACCCTTAATGGGGGTATGGGATTCCTTCTTTCAACTTGAGACCGACAAAATGGCACATATGCACTATCCCCATCACACATCTTCTCTTAGCAAATTGTTCGACAAAGGTTGTTCTTGTTGGTGCAAATGTAAGACTACGTCCAATTGATATATAATGGATGACGCAATTGAAAGCGTTGGTGAGTATTTGGCCACATATTGACATGCACATCCAATAGTCGCTTGAAAAATTCTTGTTTCCTATTAAACGTCGTTCGAATGCAACGAACTTCTCGTTTAACTCCGACTATTGTTCTTCCGGTTTTCCCGATGCCATCGTTGGCTTGTAAAATTCCGGGTAAGAACGTAGTTCAACCGCACATCTATGTCGTACATAAGTGCATTCGTCCTAACCCAACTCTTTTTTGCTCCGCTAAAAGGTACGACTTTTTCGATGAACACATGTGAACCACAATTACCATCGCCTGCAACATCGTCGGTGGCCTTTATGTATTCACGAACAAAATCCATAAAATATAGCAAACAATTTTTTTCATATATAATGTGCTCGGTTTGGACAATTTTACCTTTCTCATCTCTTGACAAATTGGATGGTGCTTGCATCAATCCTTTTGCAACCCAAATCATATACGGCTCTTCAATCAATGATGTATTTCCATTGGCATGCAATTTGCTTCTCGCTAATTCTTTCATACTAACTCTTCTTGAGTTTGGATTGACGGGAACATTGATTGCCTCAACCCCAACACTTGATGGAGTCATTCACGACTCTTCAAGTACCCGTTCATTTTGCTTCACCTCAACTACTCTTCTTGATTTTTGTTTGGAGTGAAATATCAGACTTTTTCCCTTGGCACCAACTTTGATAATTGAGCTTTCTTGAGAGGGAATATCGGGACGTTTTCCTTTATCATCTTGGCGGCTTGGTCCTCCTAGTTCCGTTTGACTTCTTCTTCGTTTGTTTCTACCTTGAACATCCTCCTCCTTCTCATCCTTCGCTTCATATTCCTTTTGCAAATGCTCAAAACCCGAAGGTTATTTTTTCTTTGATTCTTCCAACAATTCCCTCGCTTTCTTTCACAATACAACCCTCTTTTGTTTCGTAGGAGGATTGCCCTTTCTCTTCCCGTTAGTTGGTTCCTTGACATCGTACCTTGTGTGTGGAAACATGAAGTTGCTCAACTTAATATGGAATATTTCTCGGCTAGAGGTTTTCCAATGTCGATATCGGCAAATGATCCACCAAAATCTTGCTCGACGATGGGTTCATTGAAAGACAATTGTTGCCAAAAGGGATCAATATCTTGAATTGGGATCACACCGTCTTCTTTGTACTTGGCCATCATATGGCGGCATGAGAGTCCCAAACTTGACATGTTAGGACAAACACACTCTTATTCTCCGTGCAAGTTTCCCAACCTATAATGATTAACTTCGTACATTATCTTATCAATTGCGCAATGCGACACCTTATAAGAAATTCCCTCGATCCATGGGTCGTCTTTATATTGGAGGTGTTTTCTATAACGACTTCTTTCAAAATTATCCTTAACTCTATCAAGGTCACGGAGGAAATAATCGTGCATGGCTTAGAAGACCGTAACAAACGTTCCTCACAACTATGAAGCTTCTTATTCAGTCGGTTGTGAGATGACTCCGTGGTACTTGTAGCTTGGTTATCAAAGTGCTTATATTGGTTTGTGAACGCCGCTATAAACTTCTCGCTGTGCGGATTCAACTAATGGTGCTTCCAATACTTCACAACACTTGGATAATTTCTCCAATACAAGCCTAACATACGAATATTTTCTTCATAATCTTCCTTGGTGATAGACCATGTCAAAGCTTCCCACTGCATTTGGAAACTTGCCCATTTTAGTTCCGCTTACTTGTCATCCTCCTCGATATTTTCTTTGGCCTTTTCTTGTTGAGGTACTAGTAATTTCTTAATTCTCTCCATCTCGTTTTTCTTTGTTGGCCGAATAATCGGTTTGCACTTGGTTTGAATATTGTTCCACAAGTGGAACGTGCAAAGAAGATTATGAGTATCCAAAAAGACCCTTGTTATTGCATTTATCAAGGATTGTTCTTTGCCGGTGATAACCACCTTAGGGGTATATCCTTCCACGTAGAATAATTTAACTTGTTCCAATGCCCACACATAGCTTTTTCGAGCTCGTCTCTCAAGAAGCAAAAAGAACCACTAAACGGGGACTTGGTAGAAGTTTTCCCGAAAAAATTCAAGACTGGGAGATCATACTTATTAGTTTTGTAGTGCAATCCATTAGAATAAATTGATAGGAGCACCGTGCTAACTTCATAAACTCGGGATGAACCAATAAAAGATGTTTTATTTTTTATCCTCATCTTCTTCATGGAACATAGTGTAGTTTTGCTTCTCCCCCAAGTACATAAGTTGTTGAATTTGGTCCCTTACTTGCTATTTCTCACTCTTCAACTTGGGTTTTGTGTTGTATATGGTCTCCAAAGTAGAGACATTATTTGGGTTTCTTTGCTTCAAGTGTCCGAGGATATCATGGCTTTCACCCGCTTTTGGGTCATGGAATCTACAATGACTTTTTCTTTATCGGCGAGCCGTGCCGCATAAGGATGTGTTAACAACTCTCTGGTGGTAGGTGGTTGTGATGACCGCATATAAATCTAGATAAAAACCACTTCTTTTCCTTGTTGGTTTCAAATTAAAGCTTGAAATGGCATCTCCTCTTTACAGATTAAGTAAATATTTTTGCATTTAATATATTTAGGTTCCGGATTTGTAAATTGATGTTGTTAGAAATAGTTGAAAAGACAATGGAAACAATATGGCTTCTTCTAGATTTGTTTCTATTATTAACAACCTTTAGAAGGATGCTAAAATTTGGAACAAGACCATATTTGGGCATTTTAGGAATCAGATTCATTCTGACAGACATTAATCTGTCCTTAGCTCGGGATGAGTTTGATATTAATCATAGTATTGAGAATAAAGGCAAAATGACTAGATGTTTGTATGATTATTTAAAAGTAGTCTCTTTGTATGTGTTGTCCGGAAAGAGGAGGATTCAATGATTATTCGTTCGCCGGAATTTGCAAATGGAAAAGGCGTTTCAGAAACAAAAATCAAAAGTGCAGTGGCTTGCCGACGGTAATAGAAATACAAAGTTTTTCCATATACCCACCCTTATTAGAAGAAATAGGAGCAAAATTACTATGCTTAAAATTCTGAAAGGATTTAGCTACAGAACGAAAAAGATATTAAGGACCACATTGTTAGACATTTTGAGGCTTTGTTCACTGACTTTAGATGGGACCCAGAGATGACAATGAACTATGTCATCTTCTTCCCAATGTTATCGCTAGTGGAGATAATGTATCACTCACTAGAATGGTTACTAATGGTTAGATTAAGAAAGCCCTTAAGAATGTTTGTACTTGGCTCGATCAAAATAAAAGAACTCGCAACTAGATTCCCTTGAACCTTGCTTCAATTATCAATTCGACCAAATATATACTAGTGTTTTTGGGGAAAGAAATAGATAAAAAGGTAAGGTAAATCATAGTGAATACGAGAGGATAAAATCGTAAAAAGATAACCTAAACCAAGAGGTGGTCGTTCAAGCCTTGTTTTGGTCACAAAAGAGGAAAATGTTGATTTTAGGGAAGAAAACAGAGAAACATGAGATCAGAGTTTGATAAATTCTAGTTGAAGAATACAAGTCTCTATAGTTGAGTTCAAGTAGAGAAGGTGAAATTATTTATGATAGTATGATGAACTTCGATAAACTTAGGATTTTCTTGGAAATTGATTAAGTGATCTATTTAAAGTGTTGAACTCTGATCTCGTAATAAGTGGAAGAGGTGGATAACGTGGTTGAGAATGTTCCCCAAATTGTAAGGAGGATTCTAGAAAACGTAACGTCCATTAACTCCTCATCCAGTAATGTTCAACTTAATTTTTTCTCATCGTGGGTGTTCAGTTACACCATACAAGATGTAAACCGCCAGATAAATACCCTAATATGTATCTCCCTATGAAATATTTGATGTCCCATAGATTTGATGGCTGGTTCACGTGAATGACACTTTTGATTAATTAATTGATCAAACCAACCTATGTGGTCAATATCGGCCGTTACGGCCGCGATAACGGTGATATTCAAGGCATCACTTCAAGAGCGCGACGAATCTTCAAATATCGCCGTATCGGCCGATACGGCCGAGATTCGCCCGATATTCAAGGTATATGCTTGTTGTTTAATCTAGATTTTTCGAACTTTGAACTTAGAATTGTAATATACTAATATGATCTCTTCTTAAAGTATGTTGTTAAGATTATTGATAATAAATCAACAAAAATATAGTTAATTCTTGGCATTCACATGTATAAAATTTGGATATAAGATTTGGGACTCCGATATTTCACCGATAATCTCCCCGACATATTGTTATCAAGGTGTTAAGGTCCCGGCCGAGACGAGACCGAGATCGAGATTAACTACATTGAAGCCAACTACTAGTGTTAAATCTAGTAAGTCTATCAATGCCTCAGTACATCCAGAAGACTATACTATTCAACATTATCTGGGCATCACATCTTAGTAATGCTATCCATGGGCATGGTGATGCCATTGCTAATAATTTATGCCATATTATAGCGGTTGATTAAGATGATACTCATGATTAATGAAGCACTTCATGGCATCAGTGCAAGGCGATGAGTCACCATGAAGGATTCAAGAAAGGATTATTGATGCGTATCGTAAGTGCAACAAATTACTCAAGATATTTCCCACTAATTAACTAGTAATATAGCGATAATAAGGATCGTTCCAACAAAGAGCTGTGTAATTGATAAGTTATTTGGATTAGAAAAACTAAAATAAAGTAAAAGACAAAGGGGGGGTCTTGAGATTTGATTAACTAAAAAGACAAAAATAATAAGAATAAAGAGATGATTAGGGATTCCTTCGCCGCTACCAAACGTAAACTCAAGTAGTATATTTATCTATCTTTCGTTAGAATCAAACATCACCAACCGTAGAATAACAGCTAGATTAGTGCTCTCCCAAAAATTCCTTTTATTACTGGATGCGGAAGTTCTCGACAACCAGATTCTATTCGTCTGAACCACCAAGTAGTAGATCACTCAAGGTGTAACCCAATCAAATGCTTTAGAATTTGTGAATTTAGGTTGATCCCAGTAGTTAGACTCTTAGATCAAGGTCCACTTGATGGTGTTGTCTTTACTCGTAATTTTTCCACAGAATCCCTCTGCAAGGTCTCACGATTTCTACTTGTGTACGAGTCGATGGACGATTACTTATCTCATAACTCAATATTAGCGATAGAATAATAAAGAGATTATTTTAATATGCATCCCAAACAATCTAAGAATTACCCATAAACATTAGATATAGTGAAGACAATCGCATGATTAAAACTCTGAAAAAAGTTGTATAACTAATAAAGCTCCACGTCTAGAACATTGAATTCATCCTTAATCAACAAAAGGTTTAGCTACTCATATTACAAAGAAGAATGGTTCCCCATAAAGGGGTAAACCCCAGGTTTTAGATATGGATTGTAGTATGAGAGGTTGGATAGATATTCCTTCCACAAGATTAGAGATTTATGCCAAAGGTTTAGAGATTAAAGATCTCTTGTTTGAGCCTTGGATGTATTCTTTTATAGCCTTTAATGCTTGTCCTTCAATTCTCCTCTTTATAGGGTTTAGAATCCTTCCCGGACCGTGTTTTTCTGAGTTAGAAATCAATTTGACATCTAAATAAGTCCCAAAATAGTGTCAAGTTCGACTACTATTGATTGGACACTTACTAGCTGAACAGTTCTCTATAGAATCTTCGAAAACATGATTTTATGCTCAGGTTCGGCTATTATTTGATATGGACTTTTCCGACCGAACGTGACAAATTATTTTTTTTCCAGATAGTGTCAGGTTCGGATACTAATGGTATGATGGATTACTGGCCGAACTTCTCTCTGTACACTCAAGTCTTTCAAGCTTGTTTTCCCCATAGCTCTTCATCCGGTGTCGGAATGACCTTATTCTTTTTGCATTGGCTTCGTACTCATTTTCTTCAAGATGATATTAAGAAATATTGGATTTAAATAAGTATAATTTGGTATTGGATCCTTCTCCATTTGCAATGCTTTATTTCCTTGCTCATTCTAGCATTTTGTAGCTCCTTTTTGGATAGTTCACCTAATATGACACATAAGATAGAAAACAAGAGTATAAAAAGTAATATGTAAGAATATAGATAAAAATGTATTTTACACTAGAAACATGTGCATTATGCACTTATTAATTATGTTAATAATAACTTGATATTGATGCATGAGAGTCGTGAATACTGGCATCGATGCAAGAGCACTACCCTGCTACCCTCGTCACGAAAAATTAGTCTTGAGTGACCATGCATGATTTCACAAATAACATGGGACATGGGCATCACTTCATATACAATGGTCAACCATGGCGTCACTTAGTGAGTGATGCAAGCCTGTGGCATATCTTTGCATAGAGTGCCAACTAATGACATGTTAACTGTATGGGTTCGTAGGAACCCTCTGTAAATGATTGCGATAGTGTCATCACTTTTCGAAAGATAATTATCTTGGTGCATATCTTCATTACTTATGGAGAGTGATGACATCGCTGAACCTTGTTCGTAAAATATACCAGGTGTTAGCCATCTAGTATAAGGACACGCGATTACTAGATATCGATGGCTTGGTGTATATATTAGAGCAGCCAATATCCAATGATATCGAGTGGTATATCTAAATAACAAAGAATACGCATATGAGTGTTAAGGCCTACATTGCGAAGGCCATGATTATTGGGCGTTACCGTTGGACTAGCAATAAAAAGTAGTCTGGAGATGGGGTTACCACAACGCCGTGCAAGTGTTGCTCAAGTCTTAGAGAGTGTTATCCAGGATAGTCATGCAAGATATGAGGTGCACAGGCTAGGTAAAAATCTGGCGCTGGAGAGATGCGCAAGCTTGGAGATGCATAGTCTTGGGAATGCATAAGCCTGAAGATGCGCAAACCTGGAGTGCTAGAAGTCAAGACTATACAAGGGTTCTCAAGGACATGCTCGTACAAAGGAGATAACCGAGGACGCAGCTAGGAAGGGATGCTCTAGGGACACCCATGCAAGTGGTGATTGAGGACCATCTAGAGGAGAAGTGCCTGAGGACGCGGAGGCTTGGCAACAATAAGGATCGACATTAGTTGGTGCGCGTCGTTTGTGCACAAATTACTTTAGATGTTTCCCACTAATACTAACAATTAATATAGCGGTAGTAAGGATCGTTCCCACGAGGAGCTGTGAATTGTTATTTGTTTTCAACTTTTTATGTAACCAAGGGGGAGATTGTATGTAATTAAACTAAAGTAAACTAATTAAAGAAAATACAAAGTAAATACAGATTGAGAATAAGGTGAGAAAATAATGATTAGGGATTTCATCTTCCGTCTCCAAACGAGCTCTTCAATCGATCATAGATAACATTAAATCTTTCTTATACCAATAACTCTAGAGCATCCTATCGCAGGCTTACTCCGGAAAAACTCCTTGTATCATCAAAGGCGCAAGAGACACTCTTTGAATCCTTTTCAATGAATAACTTGGCTCAAGAGCCACTCAAGTTTAACCCAATAAAAAAATGGTCTTTGTGAGTTGAAGTTATTCTAAGCAATCCGGCGCAAGATCCACATGGATTTAACCTAGGTTAAGCTTCTACACATAATCGCATGAAAACATCCCGTCGTTA
The DNA here is from genome assembly GCA_023531435.1 of Papaver californicum. Taxonomy (NCBI): domain Eukaryota; kingdom Viridiplantae; phylum Streptophyta; class Magnoliopsida; order Ranunculales; family Papaveraceae; genus Papaver; species Papaver californicum. The sequence continues at coordinate 5,175,686 of JAJJMC010011347.1, read as the reverse complement.
ACAACTATGTTATGCTACTTGTGATTAGAGTTCTTCGACAATTCCGGATCTCAAACCCTAGTCTAACTTTAGATATGAACACACGATCATTCAATTTTCAACTTAAATGAGAAAGTCTTCAATCATACATGGCGATATAAACAGTAGAACATAAGCGATAAAAGAGATCATTAACATAAAAACTAACCATCTAGATTTATTTATATGTCTAGGACTTCCAACTACATCCCCAACCAATAAAACAAAGTTACCTACTCATGGATTTACTAAAACCCATGAAAAATATATAAATAAGAAAATTGGTTTCCCATAAGGGGAAAACCCTAGGTTTTTTGATGTAGAGGATGTGATATGGGAGGTAGAAGATAAGAGATTACTTAAAAGATATATTCTAAAGATGACTTCTTTGAGCCTTGGATGTCTTCTTTTGTAACCTTCAATGCTTGGCCTCCAAGTCTCCTCTTTCTAGGGTTTATAATCCTTCCTGGACCGTGTTTACTTGAGTTAGAAGTCAATTTCACGTCCAAATATGTCCCAAAAAAGTGTCAAGTTCGGCTATTATTGATTGGAACACTTACTAGCCGAACAATTCTTTATAGACTCTTCGAAAACGTGATTTTTATGCCCAGGTTCGGCTACTATTTGATATGGACTTTTCCGGCCGAACCTGACAACTTATTTTTACTCCAGATAGTGTCAGGTTCGTCCACTGATTGTATGATGGATTTCTGGCCGAATCTATCTCTGTACACTCAAGTTTTGCAAGCTTGTTCTGCTCATAACTTCTTTATACGAACTCGGAATGACCTCATTCTTTCACCGTTAGATTCGTATTTTGATTCCGTTCAAGATAGACTGAAGAAATCTTGTATTTGAATGAGTTACATTTTTCCATGATCTTCCTTCATTTGTAGCACTTTAGTCCTTGTTCATTTTGTGTTGTGATGAACTCCTTCTCTTCTTCTGTGGTTGAATCCACTTCAAAAACTCCTCATAAACTCATAAAAAAATAAAATAAAAGCATAATGATATGAAATCTAACAAAAAATCAATGACTTAGAGTATCAAACTAATATAAATAATGCACTTATCACTAGGACTATCCCATCGTTGTGCGCGTATGCGCACACAAAAGAGATGGCGCTGGGCTAGTACCAGCACCATGGATTCTCAATGCGCTAGCCTCTGCTAGCGTTAATTAGTTTTTGGCGATGGGCTAGCCCATCGCCGCGCACATTAGTGTTTTGATGCATTCCTTTCTTGCACAAATATTGAATTTTGGACCAAATCACGGCTATTGGCACATGATGCCGAGGAATTCAACATGGGAATTATTGCACTTGGAATAATCTCAAATTTTTCTATTCGGTTTAGTGGATATCCATCCAAGAGCAAGACATTCGAGAATAAAATTTTATTTTGAATATATATCTATATATACCGTATGATCAGAGAGTCTGGGAAGAGTTGCAATGAGCACTAGTACTTCTCTAAAATCCAAAAATTTGTAGGAAATTCAATAAAAATGATTTAGCGCATATATATATATACACATAGAATATCGAAAGTTCAGCGGCCAAAGCTATGATATTTTGTGTATGTATATATTTGTAGAAATGCTATAAGATCAGGATATAGTGCGTATAGCGATTGGTAGAATCCATATTATCAATTCTCTTGCGGAATGTGAAATAAAAATACATGCTCCATATTTCTGGTACAGGGTTAGAAATAAACTTGTAAATTCGATATTTCTGATAAGAGATAGAAATAATTTTACAATTTTCTCCTTTATCAAGAATCCACAATCTACAACTAGTTACCGGTGTTGCAACTGTGAGAGGTATTTTGCTTTAGCGTCGTTGCACTCGCGGGGAGTAAGAGGTAATTCTTGTTTATGTAGTTTTTCAAAGAACCGATGCATGTGTAGTCAGAACAGTGAAGAGTTTAGAATGCCCAAAGTTGACTATACTTGGACTGTCTTGGTTGTCCAGAATGAAATGAATTTTGGCAATAATGGGCATGGTGAGTTGATTCACTTGAACAACCTCTTTGCTCGTTTGAAATCTTCTTTACCTTGTGACATAACGGTAATGCAACTATTTGAGATATCATTAAAGAACATGTTCATCTATTGTGAGCCTTGGTGTGTCGTGTCGTGTAGAGAGTTGTTATTTCAAGATGACTGCTTTGGGAGATTCATCTTTGATACAATTAATTATAAGCTGGATCTTCCGATATGTATGATGAAACGCTGCAAGAAAAGTTGTAGAAATTTTGAAAGTTCAGGACGAGCTTCTGTTTTGTCACGTCCTTGTTGGTTGTAGAGACTGTGAAATTACTTCCTTGTCGGTGAGAATTACAGTTCTTGAGATTAGTCACATATTTCCCAAGATGATGAACATTCATGCTTTAATTGGAAGCGTTGTTTCTGCTGGAATATTGAGATGTAACGAGATGGATCATTGATTGGATCAGAGAGATAGATTGTTAGTTGGATCGACAAGTTGGATTGACATCTGGATCAACGATCTGGATATATAATTGAACCAGTGAATTTGAATGATGTGCCTTAAAGTATGGGTTTATGGGCCAAGGGTGTGTGTAGGAACACTGAGCTGTGGGGCGAACAAATAATACTTGACTTGGCGCAGTGATGTTTGGATGATGTTTTCCACTGATTTTCTGCGAGTATACAACTTGATTTCACTGAATATTTGTGTGGTTGGGATAAGAGAACGTGGGTTAATTAAGTACGTTAATTGTACTGCAGTTGACATCAACAATTGATGTTCATATGGTACATGTGTTGTTGTTGATGGTTGTCATCCTCACATATGTGTACGTAGTACATGTGTGTTTGAATTTTACCCCCAGGTTGGAGGACTGCATCCACGATATATTGACAAGGCATAGAGAAAGTTGAGTTCAATTTGCAGCCGACACTGAGTAACCGCCAGAAAAACCATGGTCATAGATTTTAATTGGTGATTCCTGTCCAGAACAAAAAGATTTGTTTGAGAATGGTAAAAATCAAATAGAAGATTACTCAATTAGATGCCCTGCAATATAAATCAAACAATGTCGTCTGATTTATCGTATACCAAAACAAAGGAAACTTCTATTTGGAGGACGAAATATTCTTTATCGGTTTGACTGGATTAGAGCTTCTTCGTGTTATTGCATATGTTCGAAGTTGATGCCCCCAATATGTACTTATAATGGATTTTTGGAGAAGCTTTTGTTGTATATGTTCGAAGTTGATGCCCTCCCCATTGATGACACTCCGATTTGTTTGAGATATTGCATGTGGCTTATTCTTTTTTCTCCTGTATTTGTTGTGCGATTCTTTTTCTCCCCTTAGTCAATTCCAAAAGATGTTGTAACAAAAATGATACCACAACATTCCTCGAGCTTTGTGCTTGATAGATGATGAGGTTTCACTTCTGACAACTACTTGATGGTTTAGCACTTCAATAGCTTCATTGTTCCAAGGTTTGCTGCAAAATGAATATGGGGGTGTAATTGTTAGGACACTCTGATACCTCGATAAGTAAGAGAAATGTATATTTTATAAGGAAAAAAGGATTAGAGAATGTATACCTTTCCATTTGGAATTCCACTTATATTTATAGGTTATAGAGGATATATATTTAGTCCAGTTGCTATCTGGATTTATTTTAACTATGTACCTGGATTAATTGTCATCCAGGTTCATCCTTATCTTAAGGATAATTAAATTAATATTATGTATGTGGATAATATTATTATTTATGGATAGGTAGCTAACCAAGTTCACCCCCCTCTTTAGGATAATTAGGTTTTGACTATGTATTTGGACTAGTAACCATCTAGATTAATTCTTATCTTTGAGTTTGAATATGTACCTGGTATGTTTTTTTTTAAAACTTGACCTACTTCTGATCCAAATTTGTTTTACATAGCAGATGCATTGTATCTGGTCATTTTTTGTAAGGAGACTAATAGACTAGACTGCTAACCTTTAATGGATTTAGACTTCAACCCAGAAACCTTTTTTGTTGTTGCAAGTTTAAGGTATCTTATATATTAATTAGGTAACATCTATTACACGACTACGTATACGTAGACTTTATTAATGGAAATAAGAGAAATTGCATCTAGAGTTAAAAAAATTCAAATAACATTTATAATTCTTTAAATACATAATACTTCTTCGTTTTCCTTTGGTACCCATTGAGTTGTATTCTAGTGTTGGAAATATGTGAAAGATCATCCCCTTTGCTCGTGATAGAACTACCAAGATGAGGTCCCGACCTTATCTATCAATCTTGATAGAAAAGCTTAAGTAGGATGAAATAGTCTTCTTAGTGATTAAGAAAGGCGTTTTAGCCTTCTTCTTAATCGAAGATTTGAAGAGTGAAAGTTGTATCTCATAGAAGATACAAGCATTCGCGGCCCGGTTTATAAAACCAAACCAAAATTATACATATCCAATAGTGATTTCAATATCAAGCTGTTTCACAAGAGTTCTCATTTTCTTATGTAATTAAAAATCATAAACTTGAAAGGAGTATGAAAAGGATACTAGATGAATTATAAGTTTAATTAAGACGTAAATTAAATACAGAGCTGGTAAATTGAAGTATAAAAACATAATGGGAAAATGGATAGATCTAGGGGATTTAAGGGTTCAAATGAGCAAGGGTAGTATATTTGTTACTGATAGTACAAATTTGTTTGGATTCAATGAGCATGGGTTATTACTTGTTTTTTTTTGCTGCACAAATGAATTTTTTCAATTTAATCCATTCCGCCAATTGCTATGCATAGCTATCCTATCAAGGAAGGATGGGTCGAGATAAAATATGGAAGAGATTCGAGAAAAACAACACCGAAAAAGAAAGATTAAGATGAAGGAATGGAATGGTCCAAAGGCCATCAAAGAGAATAAGACGGCTCATAAAATAACCATACTTGGAGGGTAACTTCAGCCTGTACCGACTGATCCAAGATCTAAGCCTAAATCAATCAAACCCCAACTAGAGAATACTCTCTAACAATGACGACTTAAATAAAATAAAAAAAACAAGGCAAAAACATGGGATGAAAACTTAGATCCATCTAAATGAAAACATGACCAACAAACTATTTATGTCTTAAAGAGAGAAGAAGAAAATAGGATAATTAGAACTCAAAGAGCTAGAAAAACCATTGGGAAAAATCAAAGACAAGTACGATTTAAAAGAAAAGAAAAATAAAAAGAATTTTTAACCAAGATGCAAACCACAAACAGAAGAATTTATTTACTTACTAATGAAAAAAACCCCTTTTTAACGCCTCAAAAGAAATCTCAAAGTTTTTAGAAGAAACATAGGAAAATATGAGAATGCACATAAGAAAATTCAATAAAAAAAGATCCCTCGTCAGGTAAGAGAATCAAAAGACAGAAGAAAATAGTCTTCGATCCAAAAATATTTTCAAGAAATCACCATTAATCCACAGTCTACCATGGTTAAAGTTCCTAAAAGCTACCAAAGAAAAAGATAACAAGGATGAAAAGCCAGGGGAAGAAGAAAGAATCAATATAAAAGAAAATCAAAGAATTAAGAAAAAGGAAAAAAATACCATGCCCAAAGCTTTTTATTTGATTTAAAACTCTATAATTCATAATAATAAGTTCCATTTGTGTTGCAGTCACCTTATTCATTCCCACCCCTGCACATAAACATATTTTAGCCCCCAGATCTAGCCTAGAACTTAATCAGCCATGGAGGATGAGTTTGAAAGAGAGAATCATAAGATATTTTTTTGGAGGAAAGAGAAAGAGTCATTTAGTGTTTGTGAGCCTAATTTGTTATTTGTTAGCCCAAAAACTTAACTATTCGTTTTGCCGAAATTGGATTAATAATAATTAGGCTAAAGAGCTGTAGGATTCATTTTCCATGTAATAAATTACACGGTAAGAACATGTAGTAATTATTCCCTCCGTTTCACTTTAGATGAAAGTTTAGGAGTTTTCACGCAGATTAAGAAATAGAGAGAGATATAATTTTTTTCATCTATGCCCCTGGAAAAAGTCTTCAAACATTAATTACTACTAGTAGTGTGCCCGTGTACTGCACGGGCTCAGATTTGTTATCCCAAATTAAGTAATTATAAGCTTATAATTGCGTTCAATGTTCCTGGTGATAATATTAGTGATGGTAATAATAATGACAATAACAACCAAATATATTCGAAAAAGAACTTATTTACACTCTTAGGAACAATAAATGTGTTATCTTTAGGGTTATTTAGCTTTTAGTACCCAACTTTGTGACCAAAGTTTCGTTTGGTACTTAGAAAGTTCGAAATTCGAGTTTCGTACCCAGGACCACAGTTGACCGTCTTGACCGATATTAAAATTAGTTTTAATTTTATTTAATTTATATTTATTTAATCGCATATGTTCCCGTTAGCACGTGAACACCACATGTTATTTAATTACCATTGTTAAACCTAAAACTTTGTTTGCAGATTCACATCCATCATCAATGTCGATCATCACTGATATGTTTTAGCTTTGATAACTAGTTTCAGATATAATATTTGAAAATGGGTCATCAAGTTTGATCATCCATATGTCAAGAAATTTCAAACCCTTCACAATTCGCTTGATTATGGTGGTTAATACAATTTCAAACCCTTCAAATTCCATTAACACCATCATTTGTACTGATTCCAAAGTGAAAAATTCAACTCCCAATCTTCCATCAATTTCAAATTCCAAAAGCCAAAAAAACCCATAATTGATTTTACCTGCAAATTTTCTTACCTGGTTTAGGAATGAAAAATTCACCTTCCCAATCTAAAACATCCTCATAATTCCACTTCCATTGAATTCCTCCACTGAGTTCACCTCCATCATACTCACCTCCAACCAAAAACAATAAAAACCATTTGTTTTAAAAAAAATAATCATTTGTTCTTCCATTCTCTTCTTCTCCTCTTATTCCCCATGAAAATACACTTCTTATTTTTTTTTCCGTAAAGCTTTCCCTGTTTATTTCACGATATACAACCTTTTCCCTTTAATCTCAGTCTTTCTTTCTTGGGTGGTCATGTGTCTTACACATTTCAAACAGAAAGCATACCGACTGGGTTAGAAAATATTTGGAAATTTTAGTTTTAGTGTTGGTAATTTTAGATATAATCCTATTTGGTAACAGTAAAGACGGTCAACTATGGATTTGGGTACCAAACTCTAATTTTAAACTTTCTGGATACTAAATGCAACTTAGGTCACAAAGTTGGATACTAAAAGCTAAATAACCCTTAGCTTTATTCTCTTCAATCACGTCAGTACTCATGTTCTTAGTCATACTAACTTCTCTGTGTATAAGAGGATTTTCTTAAATCATTGTCCAAAAACTGATAATTGGTCTTGCAACTGTATTCTTGTCTATGGCCACCATATTGATAGCCTTTGGTGTAGCAGTCTATTGTGCTTCGAAACAGGTTGCCAAAGGCCAATTTTTATATTGATTATTAGTTGTATTCCGGTGACCTTCTTTATATGGTTGATATTTCTCATATTAGTTCATCTCATAATGTTGACTAACTCATTGTATGATCACAACCATAACTATCTTTAACTTTACAAAACGTCAAAAATCAATATCAAGTACTAAAAATCATTATGCAATTTATAATTCTAATTACTCATATAGGTAGTAGGCCTGACCTTTGCATATACATATTCTTTTTGCAAACCTGGATAGTGTAATCGCATCCAGAACTCAAACCACCTTGTTTCCAATTTACAGACTGAAAAGAATAGGACCTTATCATCTCTAACATTCAAATGTTACAAATTGGTTAAAAAAATAAGTGGGTGGAGAATAAAATAAAAGACTTTTATACAGAGAGAATACATGTGAATAAATTCCATCTTCACCCAACAAACAATAATGAAGTATAAAATAATCACTTTCAAAGAGTTATGGCTTTAAATATACATATTTAGTTATAGGGTCTATTATTAAACCCTTCCCTCACTTCACTTCAAGATCGTGCCGGCGTAAGAATAAAAGAGGTTCACAAAAGTAAGATGAAATCCATAATCTGCTTTAGAATTAACTATGAAAATGATATGCAATTTGCCGAAAAGATTACATATTTCATGATTGTTGTTTGGGCCAAAATTCTCATCAACCCAAAACAACCAAAATTCATAGTAAAAGAGCCATAAAAATGAGACAAGATCACACAAGAGATTTCCATTAATCTTTTTATTCTAGTTAAAAATGAAGTACCCAAAAGTCCTCCACTTCTTTGTTTCTAAACTTATATTTATAGATACAAAAATATGATAATTATTTAAAAGCCCTTCGCCACATGTCATCATAATCCGCCACGTGTCGATGAAGATTCTTTTATGCTTGCCACGTGTTCTTATCATCTTTATCTTCAATATTATCTTTATCCAAAAATTGGTACGGAATTGACTTGGTCTATCGGGATTGACTTGGTGCATCGAGATTTATGACGTCGTATCGGGACATGGTGACGTCGCATCGTGCCAAGATTGGCATCGAGATTGATGACGTCGTATCGGGACATGGTGACATCGCATCGTGCCAAGATGGGCATCGTACTTTGATGACGTCGTATCGAGATCGATCCATGACGTCGCCCCGAGAAATGATGACATCGGGATCGATCCATGACGTCGCTCCGGAAATGATGTCATAGAGATCGTACCATGACGTCGCCCCGAGAAATGATGACACAGGGATCGAA